>JBBBDQ010001184.1:1525000-1532274 GCA_037127315.1 Ascarosepion bandense
GCAACGCCGAGCTATACAGCTAGTCCATAAATATAATGATACCACAGGTACTTATAAAGTTAATTAATTTTTTTTTAAATTATCACGTACAACATTTCACACGAGTAAAACAATTCCAGAATAAAACGTATAAAATTTCCTCTGAACTATATTTTATATTTGGCAATGGAAAATTCTGGGATGCATTCTCTAAGAGATCCATGCATTTCTCTGTGTGTTGTATTCACACATGAAATAATTCCAACTGAAAATGTCTTTCTAAGAATTGCTATCTGATCACAAGAACTCCAATTGACGTCCCCTTTCTAAAACACGCTTATGCAAGAACGAACAGTTCACGTACATCTCTCGTGCCAGTTTCACTTTGGGCTGCTTTTGTTTCCTCTCTTGATCTCACTAACAAAAACGAATATTACTTGCATGTCAGGATATTTGAAAGATTCTTAATCAGTTCTGACTAACAGGAGGCAAGAATATGTTTACTTTCATTTCAGTGAAGGCATTCCTGTTAAGATTGAACGGAAGCTTGAGTGGATATGTTGTTAGCAATTTACATGGAACTGGTCTGAATTAAAACGTCAGTAATATGTATTTCACATTTTTATATTTATTAAATATAGCTGACTACGCCACGGAGCTAGATGAGAGGAATGTACGTTGGAAGATTAAATATTGCAAGTCTTCAAAGGGACAAGGTATACTAGCAACAAAATCACCATTAAATGTAATGAGTATATATCGTATCAGAATTTGTACAAAGTAATTAAGTTTACTATCTCAGTTTACCCTTGGTATCAAGAAATGGTAAGTGATAATCGTAATGATAATATTAGCTGCTTCTTTGTATAGAAATATATGAAATATTTTAATAGAAGTATCAATAATACTGTTGGATAGAATTTTATAAAAAAACATTTTTTAAACAATTTTTCAGGAAAATCGGCTTCTCCTCGATTTCAGTAGCTGTTATATTCACTGTTATTTTAAAAGAGAACAGTTTAATGTAAAAATAATAGAATTGGAATATACAGTTTAGATGAAGGAAATTTTAGGGGAAGTTTTTGCTACTTTGAACTTATTCTACGTCTAAAATCTAAAATTGATTTTTACAAAGGAAAAAGTAATAAAAGAAGCATAAACTCTAAACACACTATAATCTCAGCCAAATGAAATTCAGAAAAGGCGAAACTTATTTTCTAATCAATTTTGATTAGTTTGCTTTGATTCTCTGCCATCTGCTACAAAAGAATTAAGAACATATTCAGGTCGTCAGCGTGTTTTGGTAATAAAAATCAAACATCATTTGTCAATCGACATCTAATATCCGGTTAAACGCACTTGTTCATCTAGGATTATAGACTTCTTTTATGAACATCAACTCTCTTTTATTCTAAACTTTCCTTGACGACTAGTAATTTCTATTTAAAAAAACTTCAGACATCGTCATGATACATTCAAAACCAATTCTTTATTATTTAAAAGTAAGAACAATAATTTAATTTTTTTATAGTTTCTGTCTTTACATCATCAACTAGGCTTCCTCCTTATATCTCTAAAATTATATCGTATACCGCACTACTTTCAGCGAAACTTTTGCAATAAATAGAATGAAAGAAACAATTCCATTCAAATAGATTTAGAATTTTACTGATTCCAGTTGGAGTACGGTTCAAATCAAATTGTTTAAAGCGACAAAAGGCGAATCGAAATAAATCAACAAATTAAAATATAAGTCACACAGAAACCACAAATAAAGAATTACAATGATACAATGAATTTTTCTGCACTTACTATTTTCAGAATCCAGGTGTCGTTTAGTGCATCAATGTGTATATGTTTCTAAAGCGAATGTTTTTTACTTTCTTTCAATTTCTTTCTTCTTACCTCTTTTCATCTTATTCTTTTCACACTTTTTCCTTCTGAATGATATTATTTCATGTGCTTTTTTTAAAAAGTTTTCTCAACAAACAAATTCGCCGCCTAAAGGGCGATATAAACAATTGAAAGCAATTGGCAGAATCCTAAATCAAAATGCTTTCGGAGAACTGTAGATTTCTGTTTGGATAAAAAAATAGCAGGAAGAATAAAAGCAAAACTAAGCGCCAAAAATTTGCGGAAAGAGCAAATTTGATGGCAGAACAATTGGTGACACCTACAGTAAGACGAGCAATTCATTGAAAACAAAGCCAGAAATGGAGAGATTAATAAGAAAAACAGAAACATTAAGTAAAAATTCATAGAAACAAAAAGTATGTGCTTTATTCTTGAGAACAAGTGTCGAATGTACTCGCGACATAAAAATATTTAATGACAGAAATAAAAGCCAAAATCTATTTTAGGTTCAACTTAAACACCATTTACTTAGACATAAAAAGAAGAGAATAGAAAAAAGAAGAAATTATTGAGAAAGAAAAAAAAAGAATTGGTAAAAAATGAAAAAGAAACCTTGTAAGGGAAGAAGTAAAAAGAAACTGAACACAAAAACGGGAAAATATTACACGAGGAAAATGAAAAAGTAGCAAAAAAAAATAATAAATAAACGATTATGAAGAATCATAAAAGAAAGTGAAAGATTATTAAGGAAAAAGAAGCAAGGCTGAAAGTGGAAGATTCGAAAGGAAAGTAGTGTAAAGAAACTAAGAAAAATTGATACATACGGAAGGAAAGAAAGAATAAAAGGCAGAACAAAAAAAGTGGGTGAATAATTATAAAGAAAGGAAAAAGAAGTACAAACGAAAATGAAATAAAAAAATTATAAAGGAAAGAACTAAAGCACAAAATATAGGAGAAGAAGAAGAAGAAGAAGAAGAAGAAGAAGAAGGAGGAGGAGGAGGAGGAGGAGGAGGTGAGGATGAATAATTATAAAGTAAAGAAAAATACCCAAATAAAAATAAAAGATTTTGAAAGAATAAATAATAGTTGTAGTGAAATATTTTGAAAGAAAGAAGCACAAAGGGGGGTTAATAATTATAAAGAAAGATAAAAGAAGCACAAATGTAAAAAAAGATTCTGAAAGAAAGAAACAAAAGGATAATGAAAGATTCCAAAAAGAAATAAATAAATAAAGCAGAAGAAGAAGAAGAAGAAGAAGAAGAAGAAGCCCAAAGGTGGTTTGAATAATTATGAAGAACGGAAAAAGAAGTACAAACTAAAATTATAAAGGAAAGAAGCAAAAACTATAGTGAAAAATTTGAAAGGAAAAATGAAAGACATTCAATTATCGTAAACGATT
This sequence comes from Ascarosepion bandense, assembly GCA_037127315.1. Taxonomy (NCBI): domain Eukaryota; kingdom Metazoa; phylum Mollusca; class Cephalopoda; order Sepiida; family Sepiidae; genus Ascarosepion; species Ascarosepion bandense. The sequence goes on from JBBBDQ010001184.1 coordinate 1,528,233, forward strand.
AAATGTAATGAAGGAAAGAACAACAGAATTTTTTTTTTAAATAACCAAAAACCGTCATTATGACGAGAAAAATGAAACATGGAAAATTTCTGTTTGGCTGACAATGCATCTCCAGTTACTTGTAAATCAGCTCTAAGAATAATAAAATATTTATTTGCAATACTTAATACTTTTTGTTTGTGTATCATGTTCCCTAAATGCGGCCATGACTCTCCAAATTATCATGTCCGCTGTCGCCCTTAATAAAACTTTGTCTTGTTAATTCTTCTAAACCTTGTTGAGCCATCCATTTATTCAATTTCACTTCGTATGTTATGCGTTGTTTTCTCCTGTCCTCTTTGCCATCAATCTGCCCTGTGAGTATCAAATTTTCTAAACTCTCTTTTCTCATCATGTACCCTAAATATTTTAATTATCTCTTCTATATGTTATATAAAAGATTCCTTTAGTTTCCATGTTTTCTAAAACTTCATCATTGCTCCCATTTTTGATCCATGGTATCCTAAGCATTCTTCTGTAGTAGAACATTTTTGTTGCTTAAAGTCTCTTCTTCATCTAGGGGGGATTGTTCAGCACTCACCGATTTACAGGAGGATAGATATCACCTAACATATTAGTACTATTTTCCTTGTTTCTAGTGAAGTTTTTCTATATCTTAATACTCAGTTTAGCTTCTAGATATGCATCTTTGGCTATCCCAAGGCACCTTCGAATTTCAGTGTCCATCTAGCCTCTTGAATATTCTATGCAACTTATTAAACAAATATTAGATGTATATTTCAAGAATCAGGAAAGATATATATTCAAAAGCATTATTTGAAATTTATTCAACTAACTAGGAGGCTTTTTTTTACGTGACCGAGAGCTCAAAGCACAGATACAATGATAGTTTTCTCTTAGAGGAAACAGGTTCGAATCCTGCTGGAGAGCACATATATTTCTAATAGAATTTCCCAAATATTCAGCCCGTTAGATGCAAATTAATATGTATAGCGGTGAATAAGTAAATAAAAACAGAGCAAATACGGGTATTCATAAAAAATAACGTTTAAGCAATAAATTATGGTGGGTTAGTAAATAAAAAGTAATTCCTATATATATATATATATATATATATATTATGAATATAAATGCCCATAACGGTATTTGTATCGCTACCCGTGTTTTGAGTCCAAAGTTGACTTTCTTCAGACTAATAAACATAAGATCCGTTTGTCTTTCTCATGGCCAAAATATCGTGTATATTTAGTTAAGTAGACGGTAAGCAGTTCAGAAAATTCTTATTCCAGGAAGATATTTAGATTGAATGGAACGAATATAGTGTGGTGTGATGAAATGAGCCAATTTAGCTCATAGAAATGAATGATAATTTATAACCAATTTAAATGATGCGTTGACTTTTTCCTTTACAAATATCATATTGCTCTTGATAAGATCCATTGAGCTCTCTATACAGATATAACACTTAATATTCTATATTAAGTAGGTCTTGTTGGATTATCCTTTCCATTCACGATTTGACATCATTACCTCTCTCTCTCTCTCTCTCTCTCTCTCTCTCTCTCTCATTGTTTAATATAACAGACAATGAATGTTTGTTATGTTTAATTATGAGCCGTTTTAATTTCTGGTGAAAATAAAGACAAACATTGATGGGAATTATTTGGATGGGCCCTTCGCTTTGGTACCTAGACGTTATGAATTTAAGTACAATACTACTGCCATCGAGAACTCATACATTTACAATTGTCCTGGCTATATGTAACCGTAACTTCTATGCTAACAGTTTCTTCTGTTATATTTTTCACCAGTGTAACTTTCTTCCAGGTCAATGCTTTCCAGCCAACTTCAATCTGCAAAACTTTATTGATTATATATATATATATATAATATTTTATTTCAAACATGCTACAATGATTCACATACCGGAAAGAGCTCTCCAAAACATATCCATACACAGGAGGTTTACATAAAAAATGAGGGGACTTAAGAAAGAAAATCATTTTTAAAATATCGTCGTACAGACATAGATACAAAAGTGGCAGAGAAAGTGATCCAAGACTCGATATTAAAAGAAGTATTTTATATTACGTCTGTATTCAAGAATCAAAAATCAAAATTTAACCGTGTCACAAGAATTGACGTGGTGGGGAAAAGAAAAAGAAAAGAAAAATGGGGGAGACAGAGGAAAAGTAAAAGGAGAAATAAGACATAAAAATATGTATTCAGTAGCTATGATGACGAATTCCGGCTTCGGATGGTGAAAGAAAAAAAGGGAAAGTTATGTAAAAAAAAGTAAAAGGAAAGGAAATAAAAGGAAAGTAGAGAAATCAGAAATATATTATATATTAAGCTCTGTTAAAAATTTATTTTGAAACAGTTTGTTTAAAATAATAATATGGTTGTAATATTGTACTAGGTTTTAAATCTACTAATAAAATAAAAATGAAAATGGGGGTAATACTCTAGTGGGTCTAAAATGAAAATGTTGAAAACAATATATATACGTATACACACCCAACCACATACTCACCGACACGCACACGCATAAATACACACTCACCCCATATACACATACACATACATATCCTTACACATACATACACATATATACTTATACACACACATATATATATACATATATACATATATGTACACTTACACATATTTAAATACATACACATATATCCATCGCGACGCACATATATACACACATATATACATACACATATTACCACATGTTTACACATAAATACATAGATATAAATATACATATATATATAGACATACATATAAGATTTGGATTTTATATATATATATATATATATTGGGTGTATTCACAAAAATAATGTTTCCAGTAAAAAGAAATAAATGCCGAATTAAAAATAAAAGCCATTAAGTCCTTATACATTTCTTTTTGATAGGAAATCGAGCAGACATGGAGTTTCTTGAATATCTAAAGGAGAGTACGAAAATCAAAAGTTAAACTTCACATTGTTAACCAGTGAAGACCCTCTGTAACCGAGCGTTCTAAAACAATTTATGTCAAACCACTATTATGTAGTGAGAGAGAGCAGTTTTCAATCCTGCTAAAAAGCAGTTTAATAGTCCCATATTCTATGGATATAACATCAATATATGAATTTACGTGAGCGAACATTTCATATTCGTTCTTGGTAAATAAGTTTTACAGCAAGAAATCCAATATTACCGACTTGATCATAGAAGTAAAAGTTTATCTAGTCCAAGCATTTAAGTTTATAGCTTTTAAACTTCACATTTTCAGAACCAATAACGTTTCTTTCTTTTCCATTGACATAAAATGAACTTGTGCACTCTAAGTGCCGCTTGGTATTTAAGAAAAGCAAACTTGCTCTTACAAAATGTCACAGCTCGACTTCGGTTGAATGCCTGCAATTCTCGACGACACGTTATCATGATAGAAATATAAATTTTGACAAGAAAATTTTCTTATGCCTAAATATACAATAAAATAACAATGGTTTAACTACACAAGTGTAAACATAATTCATATCACTACTAAAAAAATTGGGAATTCTTATCTGGTCTATTTAGATAATGTTCAAATTATATAAAAGATAAACAATATATTTTAACTAATTTTTATACTAATTTTATTTTTATACTAATTTTTGTAATATTTGCTATCAAAGATTAGAAATTAATATTAATCAATCCGTTGTAAACACCCATTTGTTTAGGCAATATTTTGTCTGTGCGTATATATTAATAAAATTAATTAAACATTTTAGGCAATATTACAAATAAAAATTCAACTAATAACGATGTGTCAGAATGTTGACATTATTTATTCTAAAAGCTTTGCAGATTCTTTAAAATTTAAATTAAAGTCAGCATATTCACCTTCATAATGAATCTATCTGATTCTGCCCATATCTATCTATCTATCTATCTATCTATCTATCTATCTATCTATCTATCTATTTCATTCTGAACATATATATATATATATATAACTCTAGACATACTTCTTCTCGCTACCTCATTCTGCACATATCTA
>JBBBDQ010001185.1:0-160000 GCA_037127315.1 Ascarosepion bandense
AGAGGCGTGGACCAGGGAATCGGAATCCCGAGTTCATGATAAGTCATTCCGTTCCCTGAAATTTCTTTATTTTTGATTTCTTTCTCTTTTATTTGCTTTATCTGAAGCGAGGTGGAGCTTCTTTGACTTGTTATAACCGCCAGCTTTTTTTTTTTTTTTTTTTTTTTTGTCTCGCTGGATGAATTACAACAATAAATTGTTCGATACTCACTACTAGGTACCCTATATATTCGGCTTTGTGCCACAGGTAAAGAAAATCATTTTAGGACACTTCAATATAGTTTACTGGTGAACAAGCTTCTCTTACTATATCACTTACGACTGAAAAGGGAGTTCGATATTTACTGGGTAAGCTGTTCCTTCAGCTTGTATTCCCAGATCTAAGCTACGCTCAGACAATATCCATTTCGCCACAAACAAGGCGATGATGGCACTAGAACACAGATTGAGTGACTACAAGCAGTCCAAGAGTGCTACGAGAGAGTACAGACAAAGAAGAGAGAAGGACAGTAAAGTCGTTTTCAAGAAGAAGAAGAAAAGTTGCGATTGAAGGAACAGACAAATTTGCGCATATTATATGCGTTAGGAAAACAAGAAATCAGAGGTTCGTCAAATGAGAACTGCGAAAAACAACACGGTTAATTTTTACTGTGCAAACTAGCTAGCAAGTATATAAACCATACTAGCCAGTCTAGTAGCACGCCCAAATTCATACTGTCGATGTAGTGGCTCACACAAATATATGTGAGTTGCTTTTAATGATCTGAAACCATATACACAAGCGTCTTCGATGATGAATGCACAGGAAGGGGGTTAAATGTTGGGTCAATTTCATTACAGCTTTTTAAAAAATCATAACAACACCATCCTGTAAACTAATAAAAAAACCACTAAGCCACAAGGGGTTACTGAACGTGGAAAAAGTACAAAACAGAAATGTTATTAAGGAGCGAGAACAAGAGAAGTGTAATCAGGATGACAGCTGAAAACTCATTTGACATTGCAGTTCTTCAATTTTAGAAGACCGAATTTGGCACGCAAATGTAGGGCCGAATGTATATCCACGCACAAGCACTCAGTGCAACAATAAAACTGTTAGCAAAGAATTTAAGGTTAAAACTTGGCAACTTAATTGTAAATTGATGACACCTTGTTGATAAACTTACATTGTACGGTGCTTAAATTTGTAAAGTCTATGCTAAAAGAATCCAAGTGAACTCGGCTGGAATCTAACCGAATAGCTTATATACCTAAATATATATTACAAAGAAAAAGGAAAACATTTTCCCTTTTCCCTTCGGCTACTTTTAAATAGCAGTACAGGCTGGTCTCTCTTCCACAGAAATCGAAACCAGACTTTGGAAAGGAAAATTCGGAATTCAAACCTGCCCCAAGAAGACTAGTGAGCTTGCCCGAAAAAGTTAATGGAATTTTTCTCGCAGACGCTGACAGCACGAGTGGGACACCTTACGACTTTGATAGCATTTACGAGACTTGTGACATGATACTTGACTTTTCTTAGGCTTCTGCTTTTTAGTTTTCCAAAGTTGTTGTACTTTTTTATTTCTATTTTTGCCCAGCATTTGTTGTTCCTATACTGCTGGACTATTTCAATTCACTCATATCATTGGCGTTTTTGTTACATAATTTCCTTTGATCCCGTCTTATTGTACACATTTCTAGTATATTTTAGTTTTTTACTTCATTAAATGGACAAGATTTTTTTCATCGAGTAAAACACACTTCTAAAAATGTGTATTCCAAAGAATCTCAGGCCTGGTAAAATGCTATCTGTTTTAATAGTGTGTGCTGATGTATACCAATATAGCTATCCAATAATCATTGCTTTTATCATTGTTACACGTTTCAATCATTTATTTACTAACACTAACAGTTCATTGCCCTATATTCCATCCGAATCTCTATCAATTTGCAGGCCAGCCTTCTCATCATTTGCGTGTAAATGATGAAGAACAAGGGTGAAAATCATTTGAAATGATCATCGAAAATCATGCGAAATCAATTACGGAAGTTTTAGATATATAAACAAAAAAGTGAAACTTAAGCTATATACATAGCAATGTTTAGCCTATAGAGATATGTTCGTTAAGTTAATGATTTCCATCACGAAAACATTGTAATGAATATAATAATCACCTGGTGCTATATGCTTGCGAGCTTGTGTCAGACTAGTGAATGTTGATGATTAAAGTAGAATAATCATTATGAAAATGTATTGATGGGAGAGATTAAAGTACTGACTGATGTATCTACGAAACTACAGTGGTAAACAATTATTTTCTCCTACTACAAGTGAAGTAGGAGGCGGCAAATTATAACATGTCAAACACTTGTATGTTATATTTAACCGAATAGATGAGTCCTAACGAGGTGGCGGAATGCTGAGAGGCGTGGACCAGGGAATCGGAATCCCGAGTTCGCGATGCAGTCATTCCGTTCCCTGAAATTTCTTTTATTTTTGATTTCTTTCTCTTTTATTTGCTTTATCTGAAGCGAGGTGGAACTTCTTTGACTTGTTATAACCGCCAGCTTTTTTTTTTTTTTTTTTTTTTTTTTTTTTGTCTCGCTGGATGAATTACAACAATAAATTGTTCGATACTCACTACTAGGTACCCTATATATTCGGCTTTGTGCCACAGGTAAGAAAATCATTTTAGGACACTTCAATATAGTTTACTGGTGAACAAGCTTCTCTTACTATATCACTTACGACTGAAAAGGGAGTTCGATATTTACTGGGTAAGCTGTTCCTTCGGCTTTGTTCCAGATCTAAGCTACGCTCAGACAATATCCATTTCGCCACAAACAAGGCGATGATGGCACTAGAACGCAGATTGGTGACTACAAGCAGTCCAAGAGTGCTACGAGAAATTACAGACAAGAAGAGAGGAAAGGACAGTAAAAAGTCGTTTTCAAGAAGAAGAAGAAAAGTTGCGATTGAAGGAACAGGCAAATTTGCGCATATTATGGCGTTAGAGATGAAAATCGAGTTAATCAAATGGTGCAAAAAAAACAACACAGTTAATTTTTTTTTATTAAACTTAAAGCTAGCAGTATATAAAGCATACTAGCCAGTCTAGTAGCACTCTTAAATTCATACTGTCGATGGTCAACAGCTCACACAAATATATGTAAATTCTTTTCAATGATCGAAACCATATACACAAGCGTCTTCGATTGATGAATGCAAGGAGGGGTTAAGTAGGTCAATTTCATTACAGCTTTTAAAAAATCGCAACAACTTTCATCATATAAATAATAAAAAAACCACTAATACAAGGGGTTACTGAACGTGGAAAGAGTACAAAACAGAAATGTTATTAAGGAGCGAGAACAAGAGAAGTGTAATCAAAGGATGACAGCTGAAAACTCGTGACATTACAGTTCTTTATTCTTTGAAGACCGAATTGTAGCTGCAATCATGGGGCCGAATGTATATCCGCACAAGCACTCATTGCAACAATAAAACTGTTGGCAAAATTTGGTAAAACTTGGCACTAATTGTAAATTGATGACACCTTGTTGATAAACTTACATTGTACGGTGCTTAAATTTGTAAAGTCTATGCTAAAAGAATCCAAGTGAACTCGTGAGATCTCGCCGAATAGCTTATATACCCTAAATATATATTACAAAGAAAAAGGGAAAGCATTTTCCCTTTTTCCCGCTGACTACTACCCAAATAGCAGTACAGGCTGGGAGTCTCTCTTTCACACAAAATCGAAACAGACTTTGGAAAGGAAAATTCGAATTCCAAACCTGCCCAAGAGAACTAGTGACTTGCCCGAAAATTCGTCGTTTTCTGCGTTGTTAGCACGGGTGGGACACATTACGACTTGATAGCATTTACGAGACTTGTATTGCATGATACTTGACTTTCTTAGGCTTCTGCTTTTTAGTTTTCAAAAGTTGTTCCATACTTTTTATTTCTATTTTGCCCAGCATTTGTTGTTCTCTGCTGCTGGACTGTGCAATTCACTCATATCATTGGCGTTTTGTTACCTTAATTTCTTTGGTCCGTCTTATTGTACACATTTCTAGTATATTTAGTTTTTAACTTCATTAAATGGACAATTTTTTCATCGAGTAAAACACACTTCTAAAAATGTCTAGTCCAAAGAATCTCAGGCCTGGTAAAATGCTATCCTGTTTTAATAGTGTGTGCTGATGTATACCAATATAGCTATCAATAATCATTGCTTTTATCATTGTTACACGTTCAATCATTTATTTACTAACACTAACAGTTCATTGCCTATATTCCATCGAATCTCTATCAATTTACAGGCCAGCCTTCTCATCATTTGCGTGTAAATGATGAAGAACAAGTGAAAATCATTTGAAATGATCATCGAAAATCATGCGAAATCAATTACGGAAGTTTTAGATATATAAACAAAAAAGTGAAACTTAGCTATATACATAGCAATGTTTAACCTATAGAGATATGTTCGTTAAGTTAATGATTTCCATCACGAAAACATTGTAATGAATATAATAATCACTGGTACTATATGCTTGCGAGCTTGTGTCAGACTAGTGAATGTTGATGATTAAAGTAGAATAATCATTATGAAAATGTATTGATGGGAAGTTAAAGTACTGACTGATGCTGTATCTACACAGGCTACAGTGGTAAACGTTATTTTCTCCTACTACAAGTGAAGTAGGAGGCGACAGGTCAACATGTCAAACACTTGTATGTTATATTTAACCGAATAGATGAGTCTAACGAGGTGGCGGAATGCTGAGAGGCGTGGACCAGAATCGGAATCGAGTTCGCGATAGAGTCATTCCGTTCCTGAAATTTCTTTTATTTTTGATTTCTTTCTCTTTTTATTTGCTTTATCGACTTGGTGGAACTTCTTTGACTTGTTATAACCGCCAGCTTTTTTTTTTTTTTTTTTTTTTTTTTTGTCTCGCTGGATGAATTACAACAATAAGTTGTTCGATACTCACTACTAGGTACCCTATATATTCGGCTTTGTGCCACAGGTAAGAAAATCATTTTAGGACACTTCAATATGGTTTACTGGTGAACAAGCTTCTCTTACTATATCACTTACGACTGAAAAAGGGAGTTCGATATTTACTGGGTAAAGCTGTTCCTTCGGCTTTGTTCAGATCTAAGCTACGCTCAGACAATATCCATTTCGCCACAAACAAGGCGATGATGGCACCTGATTTCAGATGGTGACTACAAGCATTCGAGTGCTACGAGAAATTACAGACAAGAAGAGAGGAAAAGGACAGTAAAAAGTCGTTTCAAGAAGAAGAAGAAAAGTTGCGATTGAAGGAACAGGCAAATTTGCGCATATTATATGCGTTAGGAAGCAAAAAATCAGGAGTTCGTCAAATGAGAACTGCGAAAAAACAACACGGTTAATTTTTACTGTTAAACTAGCTAGCAAGTATATAAAGCATACTAGCCAGTCTAGTAGCACTCCTTAAATTCATACTGTCGATGTGTTTCGCCGGCTCACACAAATATATGTGAGTTGCTTTTAATGATCTGAAACCATATACACAAGCGTCTTCGATTGATGAATGCAAGGAGGGTTAAATGTTGGGTCAATTTCATTACAGCTTTTTAAAAAATCATAACAACACCATCCTGTAAACTAATAAAAAAACCACTAAGCCACAAGGGGTTACTGAACGTGGAAGAAGTACAAAACAGAAATGTTATTAAGGAGCGAGAACAAAGAGAAGTGTAATCAGGATGACAGCTGAAAACTCATTGACATTGCAGTTCTTCAATTTTAGAAGACCGAATTTAGCTGCAAATCATGGGGCCGAATGTATATCCGCACAAGCACTCAGTGCAACAATAAAACTGTTAATAGCAAGGAATTTAAGGTTAAAACTTGGCAACTTAATTGTAAATTGATGACACCTTGTTGATAAACTTACATTGTACGGTGCTTAAATTTGTAAAGTCTATGCTAAAAGAATCCAAGTGAACTCGGCTGGAATCTAACCGAATAGCTTATATACCACAATACTATATTACAAAGAAAAAAGGAAAAACATTTTCCCTTTTCCCTTCGGCTACTTTAAATAGCAGTACAGGCTGGTCTCTCTTTCCACGAAATCGAAACCAGACTTTGGAAAAGGAAAATTCCGGAATTCCAAACCCTGCCCCAAGAAGACTAGTGAGCTTGCCCGAAAGTTAATGGAATTTTTCTCGCAGACGACAGCACGGGTGGGACACATTACGACTTTGATAGCATTTACGAAGACATGACATGATACTTGACTTTTCTTAGGCTTCTGCTTTTTAGTTTCTGCAAAGTTGTTGTACTTTTTATTTCTATTTTTGCTGTTTGTTGTTCCTATACTGCTGGACTATTTCAATTCACTCATATCATTGGCACGTTTTTGTACATAATTTCCTTTGATCCCGTCTTATTGTACACATTTCTAGTATATTTTAGTTTTTTACTTCATTAAATGGACAAGATTTTTTCATCAGAGTAAAACACACTTCTAAAAATGTCTAGTCCAAAGAATCTCTGAGCCTGGTAAAATGCTATCTGTTTTAATAGTGTGTGCTGATGTATACCAATATAGCTATCCAATAATCATTGCTTTTATCATTGTTACACGTTTCAATCATTTATTTACTAACACTAACAGTTCATTGCCCTATATTCCATCCGAATCTCTATCAATTTGCAGGCCAGCCTTCTCATCATTTGCGTGTAAATGATGAAGAACAAGAGGTGAAAATCATTTGAAATGATCATCGAAAATCATGCGAAATCAATTACGGAAGTTTTAGATATATAAACAAAAAAGTGAAACAGCTATATACATAGCAATGTTTAGCCTATAGAGATATGTTCGTTAAATTTAATGATTTCCATCACGAAAACATTGTAATGAATATAATAATCACCTGGTGCTATATGCTTGCGAGCTTGTGTCAGACTAGTGAATGTTGATAGGTTAAAGTAGAATAATCATTATGAAAATGTATTGATGGGAGAGATTAAAGTACTGACTGATGTATCTACGAAACTACAGTGGTAAACAATTATTTTCTCCTACTACAAGTGAAGTAGGAGGCGGCAAATTATAATGTCAAACACTTGTATGTTATATTTAACCGAATAGATGAGTCCTAACGAGGTGGCGGAATGCTGAGGCGTGGACCAGGGAATCGGAATCCCGAGTTCGCGATGCAGTCATTCCGTTCCCTGAAATTTCTTTTATTTTTGATTTCTTTCTCTTTTATTTGCTTTATCTGAAGCGAGGTGGAACTTCTTTGACTTGTTATAACCGCCAGCTTTTTTTTTTTTTTTTTTTTTTTTTTTTTGTCTCGCTGGATGAATTACAACAATAAATTGTTCGATACTCACTACTAGGTACCCTATATATTCGGCTTTGTGCCACAGGTAAGAAAATCATTTTTAGGACACTTCAATATAGTTTACTGGTGAACAAGCTTCTCTTACTATATCACTTACGACTGAAAAGGGAGTTCGATATTTACTGGGTAAGCTGTTCCTTCGGCTTTGTTCCAGATCTAAGCTACGCTCAGACAATATCCATTTCGCCACAAACAAGGCGATGATGGCACTAGAACGCAGATTGGTGACTACAAGCAGTCCAAGAGTGCTACGAGAAATTACAGACAAGAAGAGAGGAAAGGACAGTAAAAAGTCGTTTTCAGAAGAAGAAAAGTTGCGATTGAAGGAACAAGCCAAAATTGCATATTATATGCGTTAAGGAAAGCAAGAAATCAGGAGTTCGTCAAATGAGAACTGCGAAAAAACAACACGGTTAATTTTTTACTGTTAAACTAGCTAGCAAGTATATAAACCATACTAGCCAGTCTAGTAGCACGCTTAAATTCATACTGTCGATGTGTTAGCCGGCTCACACAAATATATGTGAGTTGCTTTTAATGATCTGAAACCATATACACAAGCGTCTTCGATTGATGAATGCAAGGAGGGGTTAAATGTTGGGTCAATTTCATTACAGCTTTTTAAAAAATCATAACAACACCATCCTGTAAACTAATAAAAAAACCACTAAGCCACAAGGGGTTACTGAACGTGGAAGAAGTACAAAACAGAAATGTTATTAAGGAGCGAGAACAAGAGAAGTGTAATCAGGATGACAGCTGAAAACTCATTGACATTGCAGTTCTTCAATTTTAGAAGACCGAATTTAGCTGCAAATCATGGGGCCGAATGTATATCCGCACAAGCACTCAGTGCAACAATAAAACTGTTAGCAAAGAATTTAAGGTTAAAACTTGGCAACTTAATTGTAAATTGATGACACCTTGTTGATAAACTTACATTGTACGGTGCTTAAATTTGTAAAGTCTATGCTAAAAGAATCCAAGTGAACTCGGCTGGAATCTAACCGAATAGCTTATATACCCTAAATATATATTACAAAGAAAAAGAGGAAAACATTTTCCCTTTTTCCCTTCGGCTACTTTTAAATAGCAGTACAGGCTGGTCTCTCTTTCCACGAAATCGAAACCAGACTTTGGAAAGGGAAAATTCGGAATTCCAAACCTGCCCCAAGAAGACTAGTGAGCTTGCCCGAAAAAGTTAATGGAATTTTTCTCGCAGACGACAGCACGAGTGGGACACCTTACGACTTTGATAGCATTTACGAGACTTGTGACATGATACTTGACTTTTCTTAGGCTTCTGCTTTTTAGTTTTCCAAAGTTGTTGTACTTTTTTATTTCTATTTTTGCCCAGCATTTGTTGTTCCTATACTGCTGGACTATTTCAATTCACTCATATCATTGGCGTTTTTGTTACATAATTTCCTTTGATCCCGTCTTATTGTACACATTTCTAGTATATTTTAGTTTTTTACTTCATTAAATGGACAAGATTTTTTTCATCGAGTAAAACACACTTCTAAAAATGTCTAGTCCAAAGAATCTCAGGCCTGGTAAAATGCTATCTGTTTTAATAGTGTGTGCTGATGTATACCAATATAGCTATCCAATAATCATTGCTTTTATCATTGTTACACGTTTCAATCATTTATTTACTAACACTAACAGTTCATTGCCCTATATTCCATCCGAATCTCTATCAATTTGCAGGCCAGCCTTCTCATCATTTGCGTGTAAATGATGAAGAACAAGGGTGAAAATCATTTGAAATGATCATCGAAAATCATGCGAAATCATTTACGGAAGTTTTAGATATATAAACAAAAAAGTGAAACTTAAGCTATATACATAGCAATGTTTATATGTTCGTTAAGTTAATGATTTCCATCACCATAAACATTTAATGAACAACATTAACCACTGGTGCTATATGTTTATGAGTTTGTGGCCAGACTATATGATGATTAAAAGAATAAATTCATTATGAAATTACTGATGGAGATTAGCATTTAATTGATACTGAAAACCACAGTAAATAATTATTTTCCACGCACAAGTATAGGTAAAAATTATAACATGCCAAACACTTCATGTTATATTTGAACTGAACAGATGAGTCCCAATTTGAGTGTGCAAGTGGAACGCTGAGAGGTGGGACCAGTAGAACTGTGAACTTTGAGTTCTAAGAGACAAAATGTCCCTGTTCCCTGAAATTTTCTTTTATTTTTACCTTTCTCTTTTTATTTGCTTTGTTCAACAGGAACTTCTTTGACTTGTTGCATCCACATAGTTTTTTTTTTTTTGTCTCGTTGACGAAATTTCCACAACAATAAATTGTTTGATACCACATCAATAGGTACCCATATATTCCTGCCTAAAAGCACAGAAGAAAAAACTATTTATAATTTCAATAGTGAAGCTTACTAAGAACAAGCTTTCTTACTGTATCACTTATGACCTGAAAGGGAGTTCAGATATTTACCAAAGCTGGTTCTCTGGAGTTGTTCCAGATCTAAGCCATGCTCTAGACATATTATCCATTTTCACACAAAATAAGTGCTATTAGATATACCAGGGAACTATGATTGTTATTGCGTAGAAAGTATCCAAGAGTTATTATAAACTACAGGACAAGAAGAGATACATGACAAAAAAAGTTGTTTTTCAAGAAGAAGAAAAGTTGCGATGAAGAATGAAAATGCAGCATATTATATGTTAGGGAAGCACAAAATCAGAAAACAATAAATGAGAACTGCGGAAAACAACACGGTTAATTTTTTATCGAAGAATTAGCTAGCAAGCATATGTACACAATAAGTTCAGTAGTACCTCAAATTCATACTGTCGATGTGTTAGCCGGCTCACACAAAATATATGTATTGCTTCTTAATGATCTGAAACCATACACAAGCGTCTTCGATTGATAACAAGGAGGTTAAATGTTAAACAATTAACATATACAGCTTTTAAAAATCTATAATGAATACCATCCTGTAAACTAATAAAAACCACTAAGCCATGGCAATAATGGAACGAAGAAGCACAAAACAGAAATGTTATTAAGGAGTTGGAGAACAAGAAGTTAGAATCGGTGTACGACAGCGAAAACTCATTTGACATTGCAGTTCTTCAATTTTAGAAGACCGAATTAGCCAAAACTATGGGGTTTGAATGTCGTATCCGCAATAAGCACTCATAAACAATAAAACTGTTAAAGAATTTACAGCAAAACTGTAAACTTAATTGTAATTACTTTACACCTTGTTGATAAACTTGCATTGTACGGTGCTTAAATTCTGTGTGCTCCAGCAAAGAATCTATGAACTCGGCTGGAATCTAAACTTTTCGAATAGCTTATATACCCCAATATATATTACAAAGAAAAAGAGGAAAACATTTTCCCTTTTCCCTTCGGCTACTTTTAAATAGCAGTATAGGCTGGTTCCTTCACGAAATCGAAATCAGATTCTTGAAAGGGAAAATTCGGACCCAAACCTGCCCCAAGAAGACTAGTGAGCTGCTCCCGAAAGTTAATGGAATTTTTCTCGCAGACGACAGCACGGGTGGACACTCCAAGACTTTGACAGTGGCCTACGAGACTTTACGATACTTGACTTTTCTTAGGCTTCGCTTTTTAGTTTTCCAAAGTTGTTGTACTTTTTTGTTTCTATTTTTGGTTCAGCATTTGTTGTTCCTATACTGCTGGACTATTTCAATTCACTCATATCATTGGCGTTTTTGTTACACTTCTTTGATCCCGTCTACGGTACACATTTCTAGCATATTTTAGCTTTTTACCATTAAATGGAGACAAACATCGAGTAAAACACACTCCCTAAAAATGTTCATTCAAAGAATTTGTATTCTTGGTAAAATGCTATCTGTTTTAATAGTGTGCCGATGTATACCAATATAGCTATCCAATAAATTGGTTGTTTTTATCATTGTTACACGTTTCAATCATTTATTTACTACTAACACTAACAGTTCATTGCCCTATATTCCATCCGAATTTATCAATTTGTATGTTTTCTCATCATTTGCGTGTAAATGATGAAGAACAAGGGTGAAAATCTATCGCAGCGATCATCGAAAATCATGCGAAATCAATTACGGAAGTTTTAGATATATAAACAAAAAAGTGAAACTTTAAGCCATATGTATATACAATGTTTAGCCTATAGAGATATAAATGTTAAGTTAATGATTTCTATCACTAAAACATTGTAATAATATGAACAATCACCTGGTGCTATGCTTGCGAGCTTGTGTCAGACTAGTGAATGTTGATGATTAAAGCAGGTCAATTTATTATGAAAAATGTATTGATGGGAGAGATTAAAGTACTGACTGATGTATCTACGAAACTACAGTGGTAAACAATTATTTTCTCCTACCACAAGTGAAAGTAGATATAAAAATTGGCAACATGTCAAACACTTGTATGTTATATTTGAACTGAATAGATGAGTCCCAACGAGGTGGCGGAATGCTGAGAGGCGTGGACCAGGGAATCAATCCTGAGTTCGCGATGCAGTCATTCCGTTCTAAATTTCTTTTATTTTGATTTCTTTCTTATTTGCTTTATCTGAAGCGAGGTGGAACTTTGACTCTGTTATAACCGCCAGCTTTTTTTTTTTTTTTTTTTTTTTTGTCTCGCTGGATGAATTACAACAATAAATTGTTCGATACTCACTACTAGGTACCCTATATATTCGGCTTTGTGCCAGGTAAGAAAATCATTTTTAGGACACTTCAATATAGCTATCGGTGAAATGTTTCTCTTTACTACATCACTTACGACTGAAAAGGAGTTCGATATTTACTGGGTGGTACTGTTCCTTCGGCTTTGTTCCAGATCTGCCGCGCTCAGACAATATCCATTTCGCCGCCAAACAAGGCGATGATGGCACTAGAACGCAGATTGGTGACTACAAGCAGTCCAAGAGTGCTACGAGAAATTACAGACAAGAAGAGAGGAAAGGACAGTAAAAAGTCGTTTTCAAGAAGAAGAAGAAAAAGTTGCGATTGAAGGAACAGGCAAATTTGCGCATATTATATGCGTTAGAAGCAAGAAATCAGGAGTCTGTCAAATGAGAACTGCGAAAAAACAACACGGTTAATTTTTACTGTTAAATTAGCTAGCAAGTATATAAACCATACTAGCCAGTCTAGTAGCATGCTTAAATTCATACTGTCGATGTGTTAGCCGTGCCTTCCCACACAAATATATGTGAGTTGCTTTTAATGATCTGAAACCAATATACAGCGTTGCCCTCGATTGATGAATGCAAGGAGGGGTTAAATGTTGGGTCAATTTATTGATGATGGAAAATCATAACAACACCATCCTGTAAACTAATAAAAAAACCACTACACACAAGGGGTTACTGAACGTGGAAGAAGCACAAACAGAAATGTTATTAAGGAGCGAGTAGTAAGAGAAGTGTAATCAGGATGACAGCTGAAAAACTCATTGACATTGCAGTTCTTCAATTTTAGAAGACCGAATTTAGCTGCAAATCATGGGGCTCGAATGTATATCCGCACAAGCACTCAGTAACAATAAAACTGTTAGCAAAGAATTTAAGGTTAAAACTTGGCAACTTAATTGTAAATTGATGACACCTTGTTGATAAACCTACATTGTACGGTGCTTAAATTTGTAAAGTCTATGCCAAAAGAATCCAAGTGAACTCGGCTGGAATCTAACCGAATAGCTTATATACCCTAAATATATATTATAAAGAAAAAGAGGAAAACATTTTCCTTTTTCCTTCACTTTTAAATAGCAGCAGGCTGGTCTCTCTTTCCACGAAATCGAAACCAGACTTTGGAAAGGGAAAATTCGGAATTTCCAAACCTGCCCCAAGAAGACTATGAGCTTGCCCGAAAAGTTGTCGGAATTTTTCTCGTAGACGACAGCACGAGTGGGACACCTTACGACTTTGATAGCATTTACGAGACTTGTGACATGATACTTGACTTTTCTTAGGCTTCTGCTTTTTAGTTTTCCAAAGTTGTTGTACTTTTTTATTTCTATTTTTGCCCAGCATTTGTTGTTCCTATACTGCTGGACTATTTCAATTCACTCATATCATTGGCGTTTTTGTTACATAATTTCCTTTGATCCCGTCTTATTGTACACATTTCTAGTATATTTTAGTTTTTTACTTCATTAAATGGACAAGATTTTTTTCATCGAGTAAAACACACTTCTAAAAATGTCTAGTCCAAAGAATCTCAGGCCTGGTAAAATGCTATCTGTTTTAATAGTGTGTGCTGATGTATACCAATATAGCTATCCAATAATCATTGCTTTTATCATTGTTACACGTTTCAATCATTTATTTACTAACACTAACAGTTCATTGCCCTATATTCCATCCGAATCTCTATCAATTTGCAGGCCAGCCTTCTCATCATTTGCGTGTAAATGATGAAGAACAAGGGTGAAAATCATTTGAAATGATCATCGAAAATCATGCGAAATCATTTACGGAAGTTTTAGATATATAAACAAAAAAGTGAAACTTAAGCTATATACATAGCAATGTTTATATGTTCGTTAAGTTAATGATTTCCATCACGAAAACATTGTAATGAATATAATAATCACCTGGTGCTATATGCTTGCGAGCTTGTGTCAGACTAGTGAATGTTGATGATTAAAGTAGAATAATCATTATGAAAATGTATTGATGGGAGAGATTAAAGTACTGACTGATGTATCTACGAAACTACAGTGGTAAACAATTATTTTCTCCTACTACAAGTGAAGTAGGAGGCGGCAAATTATAACATGTCAAACACTTGTATGTTATATTTAACCGAATAGATGAGTCCTAACGAGGTGGCGGAATGCTGAGAGGCGTGGACCAGGGAATCGGAATCCCGAGTTCGCGATGCAGTCATTCCGTTCCCTGAAATTTCTTTTATTTTTGATTTCTTTCTCTTTTATTTGCTTTATCTGAAGCGAGGGGTGGAACTTCTTTGACTTGTTATAACCGCCAGCTTTTTTTTTTTTTTTTTTTTTTTTTGTCTCGCTGGATGAATTACAACAATAAATTGTTCGATACTCACTACTAGGTACCCTATATATTCGGCTTTGTGCCACAGGTAAGAAAATCATTTTAGGACACTTCAATATAGTTTACTGGTGAACAAGCTTCTCTTACTATATCACTTACGACTGAAAAGGGAGTTCGATATTTACTGGGTAAGCTGTTCCTTCGGCTTTGTTCCAGATCTAAGCTACGCTCAGACAATATCCATTTCGCCACAAACAAGGCGATGATGGCACTAGAACGCAGATTGGTGACTACAAGCAGTCCAAGAGTGCTACGAGAAATTACAGACAAGAAGAGAGGAAAGGACAGTAAAAAGTCGTTTTCAAGAAGAAGAAGAAAAGTTGCGATTGAAGGAACAGGCAAATTTGCGCATATTATATGCGTTAGGGAAGCAAGAAATCAGGAGTTCGTCAAATGAGAACTGCGAAAAAACAACACGGTTAATTTTTTACTGTTAAACTAGCTAGCAAGTATATAAAGCATACTAGCCAGTCTAGTAGCACTCCTTAAATTCATACTGTCGATGTGTTAGAAGCCGCTCACACAAATATATGTGAGCAAGCTTTTAATGATCTGAAACCATATACACAAGCGCGACACAGTCTTCGATTGATGAATGCAGAAAAGCTAAGTCGTTGGGTCAATTTCATTACAGCTTTTTAAAAATCATAACAACACCATCCTGTAAACTAATAAAACCACTAAGCCACAAGGGGTTACTGAACGTGGAAGAAGTACAAAACAGAAATGTTATTAAGGAGCGGAACAAGAGAAGTGTAATCAGGATGACAGCTGAAAACTCATTGACATTGGCAGTTCGGAATTTTAAAAGACCGAATTTAGCTGCAAATCATGGGGCCGAAATGTATATCCGCACAAGCACTCAGTGCAACAATAAAACTGTTAGCAAAGAATTTAAGGTTAAAACTTGGCAACTTAATTGTAAATTGATGACACCTTGTTGATAAACTTACATTGTACGGTGCTTAAATTTGTAAAGTCTATGCTAAAAGAATCCAAGTGAACTCGGCTGGAATCTAACCGAATAGCTTATATACCCTAAATATATATTACAAAGAAAAAGAGGAAAACATTTTCCTTTTTCCTTCGGCTACTTTTAAATAGCAGTACATGGTCTCTCTTTCCACGAAATCGAAACCAGACTTGGAAAAGGGAAAATTCGGAATTCCAAACCTGCCCCAAGAAGACTAGTGAGCTTGCCCGAAAGTTAATGGAATTTTTCTCGCAGACGACAGCACGGGTGGACACCTTACGACTTTGATAGCATTTACGAGACTTGTGACATGATACTTTACCCTTTTTCTAGGCTTCTGCTTTTTAGTTTTCCAAAGTTGTTGTACTTTTTTATTTCTATTTTTGCCCAGCATTGTTGTCTTTATACTGCTGACTATTTCAATTCACTCATATCATTGATGTTTTTGTTACATAATTTCCTTGATCCCGTCTTATTGTACACATTTCTAGTATATTTTAGTTTTTTACTTCATTAAATGGACAAGATTTTTTTTCATCGAGTATGTTCACCCCCTCTAAAAAATGTCTAGTCCAAAGAATCTCAGGCCTGGTAAAATGCTATCTGTTTTAATAGTGTGTGCTGATGTATACCAATATAGCTATCCAATAATCATTGCTTTTATCATTGTTACACGTTTCAATCATTTATTTACTAACACTAACAGTCTATTGCCCTATATTCCATCCGAATCTCTATCAATTTGCAGGCCAGCCTTCTCATCATTTGCGTGTAAATGATGAAGAACAAGGGTGAAAATCATTTGAAATGATCATCGAAAATCATGCGAAATCAATTACGGAAGTTTTAGATATAAACAAAAAAGTGAAACTTAAGCTATATACATAGCAACGTTATGTTTCATAGAGATATGTTCGTTAAGTTAATGATTTCCATCACGAAAACATTGTAATGAATATAATAATCACCTGCGCTATGCTTGCGAGCTGTGTCAGACTAGTGAATGTTGATGATTAAAGTAGAATAATCATTATGAAAATGTATTGATGGGAGAGATTAAAGTACTGACTGATGTATCTACGAAAAACTATGGTAACAATTATTTTCTCCTACTACAAGTGAAGTAGAGGCGGCAAATTATAACATGTCAAACACTTGTATGTTATATTTAACCGAATAGATGAGTCCAACGAGGCGGAATGCTGAGAGTAAGTGGACCAGGGAATCGGAATCCGAGTTCGCGATGCAGTCATTCCGTTCCCTGAAATTTCTTTATTTTTTTTGATTTCTTTCTCTTTTATTTGCTTTATCTGAAGCGAGGTGGAACTTCTTTGACTTGTTATAACCGCCAGCTTTTTTTTTTTTTTTTTTTTTGTCTCGCTGGATATGAATTACAACAATAAATTGTTCGATACTCACTAGGTACCCTATATATTCGGCTTTGTGCCACAGGTAAGAAAATCATTCTAGGACACTTCAATATAGTTTACTGGTGAACAAGCTTCTCTTACTATATCACTTACGACTGAAAAGGGAGTTCGATATTTACTGGGTAAGCTGTTCCTTCGGCTTTGTTCCAGATCTAAGCTACGCTCAGACAATATCCATTTCGCCACAAACAAGGCGATGATGGCACTAGAACGCAGATTGGTGACTACAAGCAGTCCAAGAGTGCTACGAGAAATTACAGACAAGAAGAGAGGAAAGGACAGTAAAAAGTCGTTTTCAAGAAGAAGAAGAAAAGTTGCGATTGAAGGAACAGGCAAATTTGCGCATATTATATGCGTTAGGGAAGCAAGAAATCAGGAGTTCGTCAAATGAGAACTGCGAAAAAACAACACGGTTAATTTTTTACTGTTAAACTAGCTAGCAAGTATATAAACCATACTAGCCAGTCTAGTAGCACGCTTAAATTCATACTGTCGATGTGTTAGCCGGCTCACACAAATATATGTGAGTTGCTTTTAATGATCCTGAAACCATATACACAAGCGTCTTCGATTGATGAATGCAAGGAGGGGTTAAATGTTGGGTCAATTTCATTACAGCTTTTTAAAAAATCATAACAACCATCCTGTAAACAAAAAAACCACTAAGCCACAAGGGGTTACTGAACGTGGAAGAACTACAAAACAGAAATGTTATTAAGGAGCGAGAACAAGAGAAGTGTAATCGGATGACAGCTGAAAACTCATTGACATTGCAGTTCTTCAATTTTAGAAGACCGAATTTAGCTGCAAATCCATGGGGCGAATGTATATCCGCACAAGCACTCAGTGCAACAATAAAACTGTTAGCAAAGAATTTAAGGTTAAAACTTGGCAACTTGGTAAATTGATGACAACCTTGTTGATAAACTTACATTGTACGGTGCTTAAATTTGTAAAGTCTATGCTAAAAGAATCAAAGTGAACTCGGCTGGAATCTAACCGAATAGCTTATACCTAAATATATATTACAAAGAAAAAGAGGAAACCATTTTCCCTTTTTCCCTTCAGCTACTTTAAATAGCAGTACAGGCTGGTCTCTCTTTCCACGAAACCAGACTTTGGAAGAGAGAGAGGAAAATCCGGAATTCAAACCTGCCCCAAGAAGACTAGTGAGCTTGCCCGAAAGTTAATGATTTTCTCGCAGACGACAGCACGGGTGGGACACCTTACGACTTTGATAGCATTTACGAGACTTGTGACATGATACTTGACTTTTCTTAGGCTTCTGCTTTTTAGTTTTCAAAGTTGTTGTACTTTTTTATTTCTATTTTTGCCCAGCATTTGTTGTTCTATACTGCTGGACTATTTCAATTCACTCATATCATTTGGCGTTTTTGTTACATAATTTCCTTTGATCCCGTCTTATTGTACATTTCTAGATATATTTTAGTTTTTACTTCATTAAATGGACAAGATTTTTTCATCCGTTTTCAAAACTACCCGCTAAAATGTCTAGTCCAAAAAGAATCTCAGGCCTGGTAAAATGCTATCTATTGTTTTAATAGTACTATTTGCTGATGTATACCAATAGCTATCCAATAATCATTGCTTTTATCATTGTTACACGTTTCAATCCATTTATTTATAGCCACTAACAGTTCATTGCCCTATATTCCATCCGAATCTCTATCAATTTGCAGGCCAGCCTTCTCATCATTTGCGTGTAAATGATGAAGAACAAGGGTGAAAATCATTTGAAATGATCATCGAAAATCATGCGAAATCAATTACGGAAGTTTTAGATATATAAACAAAAAGTGAAACAAGCTATACATAAATGTTTAGCCTATAGAGATGTTCGTTAAGTTAATGATTTCCATCACGAAAACATTGTAATGAATATAATAATCACCTGGTGCTATATGCTTGCGAGCTTGTGTCAGACTAGTGAATGTTGATGATTAAATTAGAATAATCATTATGAAAATGTATTGATGCAGTACTGACTGGTATCACGAAATTCAGTGGTAAACATTTATTTTCTCCTACTACAAGTGAAGTAGGAGGCGGCAAATTATAACATGTCAAACACTTGTATGTTATATTTAACCCGATAGATGAGTCCTAACGAGGTGGCGGAATGCTGAGGAGGCGTGGACCAGGGAATCGGAATCCCGAGTTCGCGATGCAGTCATTCCGTTCCCTGAAATTTCTTTTATTTTTGATTTCTTTCTCTTTTATTTGCTTTATCTGAAGCGAGATTGGAACTTCTTTGACTTGTTATAACCGCCAGCTTTTTTTTTTTTTTTTTTTTTTTTTTTTTTGTCTCGCTGGATGAATTACAACAATAAATTGTTCGATACTCACTACTAGGTACCCTATATATTCGGCTTTGTGCCACAGGTAAGAAAATCATTTTTAGGACACTTCAATATAGTTTACTGGTGAACAAGCTTCTCTTACTATATCACTTACGACTGAAAAGGGAGTTCGATATTTACTGGGTAAGCTGTTCCTTCGGCTTTGTTCCAGATCTAAGCTACGCTCAGACAATATCCATTTCGCCACAAACAAGGCGATGATGGCACTAGAACGCAGATTGGTGACTACAAGCAGTCAAAGAGAGTGCTTACGAGAAATTACAGACAAGAAGAGAGGAAAGGACAGTAAAAAGTCGTTTTCAAAGAGAAGAAGAAAAGTTGCGATTGAAGGAACAGGCAAATTTGCGCATATTATATATGCGTTAGGGAAGCAAGAAATCAGGAGTTCGTCAAATGAGAACTGCGAAAAAACAACACGGTTAATTTTGTTAAACTAGCCAAGTATATAAAGCATACTAGCCAGTCTAGTAGCACTCCCTTAAATTCATACTGTCGATGGTAAACTGACTCCACAAATATATGTGAGTTGCTTTTAATGATCTGGAAAACCATATACACAAGCGTCTTCGATTGATGAATGCAAGAGAGGTTAATGTTAGGTCATTCTTCTAGCTTTAAAAATCCTTAACAACACCATCCTGTAAACTAATAAAAAAAACCACTAAGCCACAAGGGGTTACTGAACGTGGAAGAAGTACAAAACAGAAATGTTATTAAGGAGCGAGAACAAGAGAAGTGTAATCAGGATGACAGCTGAAAAGCGTGACATTGCAGTTCTTCAATTCTGAAGACAATTTAGCTGCAAATCATGGGGCCGAATGTATATCCACTTTACAAAGCACTCAAATTTTCAATAAAACTGATAACCAAAGAATTTAAGGTTAAAACTTAACAATTGTAAATTGATGACACCTTGTTGATAAACTTACATTGTACAGTTAGCCCAAAGTGTAAAAGGATCTATGCTAAGGGAATCAAAATTGAACTCAGTGATCTAACCAGATAACATATACCCTGAAATATATATTACAAAGAAAAGAGGAAAGCATTTCCCTTTTTTCCCCTTAAATACTTTAAATAGCGAGTACAGGCTGGTCTCTCTTTCCACAATCGAAACCAGACTTTGGAAGAGGAAAATTCAGATTCCAAACCTGCCCCAAGAAGACTAGTGAGCTTGCCCGAAAGTTAATGGAATTTTTCTCGCAGACGACAGCACGGGTGGGACACCTTACGACTTTGATAGCATTTACGAGACTTGTGACATGATACTTGACTTTTCTTAGGCTTCTGCTTTTTAGTTTTCCAAAGTTGTTGTACTTTTTTATTTCTATTTTTGCCCAGCATTTGTTGTTCACATACTGCTGGACTATTTCAATTCACTCATATCATTGGCGTTTTTTGTTACATAATTTCCTTTGATCCCGTCTTATTGTACACATTTCACAGTATATTTTAGTTTTTTACTTCATTAATGAGACCCAAGATTTTTTTCATCAGAGTAAAACACACTTCTAAAAATGTCTAGTCCAAAGAATCTCAGGCCTGGTAAAATGCTATCTGTTTTAATAGTGTGTGCTGATGTATACCAATATAGCTATCCAATAATCATTGCTTTTATCATTGTTACACACGTTTCAATCACATTTATTTACTAACACTAACAGTTCATTGCCCTATATTCCATCCGAATCTCTATCAATTTGCGGGACCTTCTCATCATTTGCGTGTAAATGATGAAGAACAAGGATGAAAATCATTTGAAATGATCATCGAAAATGCGAAATCAATTACGGAAGTTTTAGATATATAAACAAAAAGTGAAACTTAAGCTATATACATAGCAATGTTTAGCCTATAGAGATATGTTCGTTAAGTTAATGATTTCCATCACGAAAACATTGTAATGAGATATAATAATCACCTGGTGCTATATGCTTGCAACTTGTGTCAGACTAGTGAATGTTGATGATTAAAGTAGAATAGATATTATGAAAATGCTGATTGATGGAGAGATTAAAGTACTGACTGATACTCTTGAAACTACGATGGTAACATTATTTCTCCTACAAATGAAGTAGGAGGCGGCAAGGGCTCTTCAAACCAAGCATGTCAAACACGCGTATGTTATATTTAACCGAATAGATGAGTCCTAACAGGAGACGGCGGAATGCTGAGAGGCGTGGACCAGGAATCGGAATCCCGAGTTCGCGGTGATATTTAGACTACAATTTCTTTTTATTTTTTGATTTCTTTCTCTTTATTTGCGCTTTATCTGGGCTTGGTGGAACTTCTTTGACTTGTTATGCCGCCAGCTTTTTTTTTTTTTTTTTTTTTTTTGTCTCGCTGGATGAATTACACAACAATAAATTGTTCGATGCCTACTCACTACTAGGTACCTATATATTCAACAATGCCGGTGAAAAATCATTTTGAGACATGCAATATAGTTTACTGGTGAACAAGCTTCTCTTACTATATCACTTACGACTGAAAAGGGAGTTCGATATTTACTGGGTAAGCTGTTCCTTCTTCGGCTTGTTCCAGATCTAAGCTACGCTCAGACAATATCCATTTCGCCACAAACAAGGCGATGATGGCACTAGAACGCAGATTAGTGACTACAAGCAGTCAAGAGTGCTACGAGAAATTACAGACAAGAAGAGAGGAAAGGACAGTAAAAAGTCGTTTTCAAGAAGAAGAAGAAAGTTGCGATTGAAGGAATTCAGGCAAATTTGCGCATATTATGCGTTAGGAAGCAAGAAATCAGGAGTTCGTCAAATGAGAACTGCGAAAAAGCTTTCTTACAGTTAATTTTTTACTGTTAAACTAGCTAGCAAGTATATAAAGCATACTAGCCGAGTCTAGTAGCACTCCTTAAATTCATACTGTCGATGTGTTAGCCGGCTCACACAAATATATGTGAGTTGCTTTTAATGATCTGAAACCATATACACAAGCGTCTTCGATTGATGAATGCAAGGAGGGGTTAAATGTTGGGTCAATTTCATTACAGCTTTTTAAAAAGTCATAACAACACCATCCTGTAAACTAATAAAAAAAACCACTAAGCCACAAGGGGTTACTGAACGTGGAAGAAGTACAAAACAGAAATGTTATTAAGGAGCGAGAACAAGAGAAGTGTAATCAGGATGACAGCTGAAAACTCATTGACATTGCAGTTCTTCAATTTTAGAAGACCGAATTTAGCTGCAAATCATGGGGCCGAATGTATATCCGCACAAGCACTCAGTGCAACAATAAAACTGTTAGCAAAGAATTTAAGGTTAAAACTTGGCAACTTAATTGTAAATTGATGACACCTTGTTGATAAATTTACATTGTACGGTGCTTAAATTTGTAAAGTCTATGCTAAAAGAATCCAAGTGAACTCGGCTGGAATCTAACCGAATAGCTTATATACCCTAAATATATATTACAAAGAAAAAGAGGAAAACATTTTCCCTTTTTCCCTTCGGCTACTTTTAAATAGCAGTACAGGCTGGTCTCTCTTTCCACGAAATCGAAACCAGACTTTGGAAAGGGAAAATTCGGAATTCCAAACCTGCCCCAAGAAGACTAGTGAGCTTGCCCGAAAGTTAATGGAATTTTTCTCGCAGACGACAGCACGGGTGGGACACCTTACGACTTTGATAGCATTTACGAGACTTGTGACATGATACTTGACTTTTCTTAGGCTTCTGCTTTTTAGTTTTCCAAAGTTGTTGTACTTTTTTATTTCTATTTTTGCCCAGCATTTGTTGTTCCTATACTGCTGGACTATTTCAATTCACTCATATCATTGGCGTTTTTGTTACATAATTTCCCCTGATCCTGTCTTATTGTACACATTTCTAGTATATTTTAGTTTTTTACTTCATTAAATGGACAAGATTTTTATCATCGAGTAAAACACACTTCTAAAAATGTGTATTCCAAAGAATCTCAGGCCTGGTAAAATGCTATCTGTTTTAATAGTGTGTGCTGATGTATACCAATATAGCTATACAATAATCATTGCTTTTATCATTGTTACACGTTTCAATCATTTATTTACTAACACTAACAGTTCATTGCCCTATATTCCATCCGAATCTCTATCAATTTGCAGGCCAGCCTTCTCATCATTTGCGTGTAAATGATGAAGAACAAGGGTGAAAATCATTTGAAATGATCATCGAAAATCATGCGAAATCAATTACGGAAGTTTTAGATATATAAACAAAAAAGTGAAACTTAAGCTATATACATAGCAATGTTTAGCCTATAGAGATATGTTCGTTAAGTTAATGATTTCCATCACGAAAACATTGTAATGACTATAATAATCACCTGGTGCTATATGCTTGCGAGCTTGTGTCAGACTAGTGAATGTTGATGATTAAAGTAGAATAATCATTATGAAAATGTATTGATGGGAGAGATTAAAGTACTGACTGATGTATCTACGAAACTACAGTGGTAAACAATTATTTTCTCCTACTACAAGTGAAGTAGGAGGCGGCAAATTATAACATGTCAAACACTTGTATGTTATATTTAACCGAATAGATGAGTCCTAACGAGGTGGCGGAATGCTGAGAGGCGTGGACCAGGGAATCGGAATCCCGAGTTCGCGATGCAGTCATTCCGTTCCCTGAAATTTCTTTTATTTTTGATTTCTTTCTCTTTTATTTGCTTTATCTGAAGCGAGGTGGAACTTCTTTGACTTGTTATAACCGCCAGCTTTTTTTTTTTTTTTTTTTTTTTTTTTTTTTGTCTCGCTGGATGAATTACAACAATAAATTGTTCGATACTCACTACTAGGTACCCTATATATTCGGCTTTGTGCCACAGGTAAGAAAATCATTTTAGGACACCTTCAATATGGTTTTTGTTGAACCAGCTCTTACTATATCACTTACATTGAAAAGGGAGTTCGATATTTACTGGGTAAGCTGTTCCTTCAGCTTTTGTTCCAGATCTAATGCCATCAGACAATATCCATTTCGCCACAAACAAGGCGATGATGGCACTAGGCACCAGATTGGTGACTACAAGCAGTCCAAGAGTGCTACGAGAAATTACAGACAAGAAGAGGAAAGGACAGTAAAAAGTCGTTTTCAAGAAGAAGAAGAAAGTTGCGATTGAAGGAACAGGCAAATTTGCATATTATATGCGTTAGGGAAGCAAGAAAATCAGGAGTTCGTCCAGAAATGAGAACTGCGAAAAAACAACACGGTTAATTTTTTACTGTTAAACTAGCTAGCAAGTATATAAGCATACTAGCTGATCTAGTAGCCTCCTTAAATTCATACTTGTCGATGTGTTGTTTAGCCGGCTCACACAAATATTATGTGGTTCTTTTTAGTCTGAAACCATATACACAAGCGTCTTCGATTGATGAATTTGAGAGGGTTAAATGTTTAAGATAATTTTGTTACAGCTTTTAAAAAGTCATAACAACACCATCCTGTAAACTATTAAAAAAAACCACTAAGCCACAAGGGGTTACTGAACGTGGAAGAAGTACAAAACAGAAATGTTGTTAAGGAGCGAGAACAAGAGAAGTGTAATCAGGACGGCAGCTGAAAACTCATTGACATTTTGCAGTTCTTCAATTTTAGAAGACCGAATTTAGCTGCAAATCATGAGGCCGAATGCTATCGCACAAGCACTCCGTGCAACAATAAAACTGTTAGCAAAGAATTTAAGGTTAAGAAACTTGGCAACAATTGTAGGTGATGACACCTTGTTGATAAACTTACATTGTACGGTGCTTAAATTTGTAGTCTATGCTAAAAGAATCCAGTGAACTCGGCTGGAATCTAACCGAATAGCTTATACCCTAAATATATATTACCAAAGAAAAAGGAAAACATTTTCCTTTTCCCTTCAACTGTAAATAACGTTGAGCTGGTCTCTCTTTCGAAAATCGAAACCAGACTTTGGAAAGGGAAAATTCGGAATTCCAAACCTGCCCCAAGAAGACTAGTGAAGCTTGCCGAAAGTTAATGGAATTTTTTCTCGCAGACGACAGCACGGGTGGGACACCCTTCCGACTTTGATAGCATTTATGATTGTGACATGATACTTGACTTTTCTTGAACTCTGCTTTTTAATTTCAAAGTTGTTTGTACTTTTTTATTTCTATTTTGTAACATTTGTTGTTCCTATACTGTGAGACTATTTCAATTCACTCATATCATTAGCGTTTGCATTACATAATTTCCTTTGATCCCGTCTTATTGTACACATTTCTAGTATATTTTTAGTTTTTTACTTCATTAAATGGACGAATTTTTTCATCGGGTAAAACACTTCTAAAAATGTCTAGTCCAAAGAATCTCAGGCTGGTAAAATACTATCTGTTTTAATAGTGTGTGCTGATGTATACCAATATAGCTATCCAATAATCATTGCTTTTATCATTGTTACGTTTCAATCATTTATTTACTAACACTAACGGTTCATTTATATTCCATCCGAATCTCTATCAATTTGCAGGCCAGCCTTTAATTGCGTGTAAATGATGAAGAACAAGGGTGAAAATCATTTGAAATGATCATCGAAAATCATGCGGGAAATCAATTACGGAAGTTTTAGATATATATTAAAAAAGTGAAACTTAAGCTATATACCTTAATGTTTAGCCCTATAAAGATGTGTTCATTAAGTTAGCGATTTTATTAAAAACATTGTGTAATGAATATAATAATGCCTGGTGTATAATAACTTTGCGAACACTGTAAGACGAGTGGTCATTGATGATTAAATGAAATAATCATTGAAAATGTATTGATGGGAGAGATTGGTACAGCTGATGTATCTACGAAACTACAGTGGTAAACAATTGCTTTTTCTCCTACTACAAATGAAGTAGAGCAGCAATCAACATGTCAAACACTTGTAATAAGCGCGCACCTTGATGAATGAGTCCTAACGAACGGCGGAATGTAGAAGGCGTGGATGAGGAATCGGAATCCCGAGTTCGCGATGCTGATCATTCCGTTCCCTGAAATTTCTTTTATTTTTTGATTTCTTTCTCTTTTATTTGCTTTATCTGAGCAGATGGAACTAAACGTATAACCGCCAGCTTTTTTTTTTTTTTTTTTTTTGTCTCGCTGGATGAATTACAACAATAAATTGTTCGATACTCACTATGGGCGATGCCCTATATATTCGGCTTTGTGCCACAGGTAAGAAAATCATTTGGGACACTTCAAAAAATATAGTTTACTGGTGAACAAGCTTCTCTTACTATCACTTACGACTGAAAAGGGAGTTCGATATTTACTGGGTAAGCTGTTCCATGCGGCTTTGTTCCAGATCCCAACTACGCTCAGACAATATCCATTTTCGCCACAAACAAGGCGATGATGGCACTAGAAACGCAGACAGTGAGCTACAAGCGGTCCAAGAGTGCTACGAAAGTACAGACAAGAAGAGGAAAGGACGGTAAAAAGTCGTTTTCAAAGAAGAAGAAGAAAAAGGTTGATTGAAAGACGTAGACAAATTTGTGTATACGTTAGGGGAAGCAAAAATCAAGGCCGTCAAATGAGAACTGCTGTGCGAAAAAACAACACGGTTAATTTTTTACTGTTAAACTGGCTAGTAAGTATATAAAGCATACTAGCCAGTCTAGTAGCACTACTTAAATTCATACTGTCGATGTGTTAGCCGGCTCACACAAATATATGTGAGTTGCTTTTATTTTAATGATCTGAAACCATATACACAAGCGTCTTCGATTGATGAATGCAAGGAGGGGTTAAATGTTGGGTCAATTTCATTACAGCTTTTTAAAAGTCATAACAATACCATCCTGTAAACTAATAAAAAAACCACTAAGCCACAAGGGGTTACTGAACGTGGAAGAAGTACAAAACAGAAATGTTATTAAGGAGCGAGAACAAGAGAAGTGTAATCAGGATGACAGCTGAAAACTCATTGACATTGCAGTTCTTCAATTTTAGAAGACCGAATTTAGCTGCAAATCATGGGGCCGAATGTATATCCGCACAAGCACTCAGTGCAACAATAAAACTGTTAGCAAAGAATTTAAGGTTAAAACTTGGCAACTTAATTGTAAATTGATGACACCTTGTTGATAAACTTACATTGTACGGTGCTTAAATTTGTAAAGTCTATGCTAAAAGAATCCAAGTGAACTCGGCTGGAATCTAACCGAATAGCTTATATACCCTAAATATATATTACAAAGAAAAAGAGGAAAACATTTTCCCTTTTTCCCTTCGGCTACTTTTAAATAGCAGTACAGGCTGGTCTCTCTTTCCACGAAATCGAAACCAGACTTTGGAAAGGGAAAATTCGGAATTCCAAACCTGCCCCAAGAAGACTAGTGAGCTTGCCCGAAAGTTAATGGAATTTTTCTCGCAGACGACAGCACGGGTGGGACACCTTACGACTTTGATAGCATTTACGAGACTTGTGACATGATACTTGACTTTTCTTAGGCTTCTGCTTTTTAGTTTTCCAAAGTTGTTGTACTTTTTTATTTCTATTTTTGCCCAGCATTTGTTGTTCCTATACTGCTGGACTATTTCAATTCACTCATATCACTGGCGTTTTTGTTACATAATTTCCCCTGATCCTGTCTTATTGTACACATTTTTAGTATATTTTAGTTTTTTACTTCATTAAATGGACAAGATTTTTATCATCGAGTAAAACACACTTCTAAAAATGTGTATTCCAAAGAATCTCAGGCCTGGTAAAATGCTATCTGTTTTAATAGTGTGTGCTGATGTATACCAATATAGCTATCCAATAATCATTGCTTTTATCATTGTTACACGTTTCAATCATTTATTTACTAACACTAACAGTTCATTGCCCTATATTCCATCCGAATCTCTATCAATTTGCAGGCCAGCCTTCTCATCATTTGCGTGTAAATGATGAAGAACAAGGGTGAAAATCATTTGAAATGATCATCGAAAATCATGCGAAATCAATTACGGAAGTTTTAGATATATAAACAAAAAAGTGAAACTTAAGCTATATACATAGCAATGTTTAGCCTATAGAGATATGTTCGTTAAGTTAATGATTTCCATCACGAAAACATTGTAATGAATATAATAATCACCTGGTGCTATATGCTTGCGAGCTTGTGTCAGACTAGTGAATGTTGATGATTAAAGTAGAATAATCATTATGAAAATGTATTGATGGGAGAGATTAAAGTACTGACTGATGTATCTACGAAACTACAGTGGTAAACAATTATTTTCTCCTACTACAAGTGAAGTAGGAGGCGGCAAATTATAACATGTCAAACACTTGTATGTTATATTTAACCGAATAGATGAGTCCTAACGAGGTGGCGGAATGCTGAGAGGCGTGGACCAGGGAATCGGAATCCCGAGTTCGCGATGCAGTCATTCCGTTCCCTGAAATTTCTTTTATTTTTGATTTCTTTCTCTTTTATTTGCTTTATCTGAAGCGAGGTGGAACTTCTTTGACTTGTTATAACCGCCAGCTTTTTTTTTTTTTTTTTTTTTTTTTTGTCTCGCTGGATGAATTACAACAATAAATTGTTCGATACTCACTACTAGGTACCCTATATATTCGGCTTTGTGCCACAGGTAAGAAAATCATTTTAGGACACTTCAATATAGTTTACTGGTGAACAAGCTTCTCTTACTATATCACTTACGACTGAAAAGGGAGTTCGATATTTACTGGGTAAGCTGTTCCTTCGGCTTTGTTCCAGATCTAAGCTACGCTCAGACAATATCCATTTCGCCACAAACAAGGCGATGATGGCACTAGAACGCAGATTGGTGACTACAAGCAGTCCAAGAGTGCTACGAGAAATTACAGACAAGAAGAGAGGAAAGGACAGTAAAAAGTCGTTTTCAAGAAGAAGAAGAAAAGTTGCGATTGAAGGAACAGGCAAATTTGCGCATATTATATGCGTTAGGGAAGCAAGAAATCAGGAGTTCGTCAAATGAGAACTGCGAAAAAACAACACGGTTAATTTTTTACTGTTAAACTGGCTAGTAAGTATATAAAGCATACTAGCCAGTCTAGTAGCACTACTTAAATTCATACTGTCGATGTGTTAGCCGGCTCACACAAATATATGTGAGTTGCTTTTATTTTAATGATCTGAAACCATATACACAAGCGTCTTCGATTGATGAATGCAAGGAGGGGTTAAATGTTGGGTCAATTTCATTACAGCTTTTTAAAAGTCATAACAACACCATCCTGTAAACTAATAAAAAAACCACTAAGCCACAAGGGGTTACTGAACGTGGAAGAAGTACAAAACAGAAATGTTATTAAGGAGCGAGAACAAGAGAAGTGTAATCAGGATGACAGCTGAAAACTCATTGACATTGCAGTTCTTCAATTTTAGAAGACCGAATTTAGCTGCAAATCATGGGGCCGAATGTATATCCGCACAAGCACTCAGTGCAACAATAAAACTGTTAGCAAAGAATTTAAGGTTAAAACTTGGCAACTTAATTGTAAATTGATGACACCTTGTTGATAAACTTACATTGTACGGTGCTTAAATTTGTAAAGTCTATGCTAAAAGAATCCAAGTGAACTCGGCTGGAATCTAACCGAATAGCTTATATACCCTAAATATATATTACAAAGAAAAAGAGGAAAACATTTTCCCTTTTTCCCTTCGGCTACTTTTAAATAGCAGTACAGGCTGGTCTCTCTTTCCACGAAATCGAAACCAGACTTTGGAAAGGGAAAATTCGGAATTCCAAACCTGCCCCAAGAAGACTAGTGAGCTTGCCCGAAAGTTAATGGAATTTTTCTCGCAGACGACAGCACGGGTGGGACACCTTACGACTTTGATAGCATTTACGAGACTTGTGACATGATACTTGACTTTTCTTAGGCTTCTGCTTTTTAGTTTTCCAAAGTTGTTGTACTTTTTTATTTCTATTTTTGCCCAGCATTTGTTGTTCCTATACTGCTGGACTATTTCAATTCACTCATATCACTGGCGTTTTTGTTACATAATTTCCCCTGATCCTGTCTTATTGTACACATTTTTAGTATATTTTAGTTTTTTACTTCATTAAATGGACAAGATTTTTATCATCGAGTAAAACACACTTCTAAAAATGTGTATTCCAAAGAATCTCAGGCCTGGTAAAATGCTATCTGTTTTAATAGTGTGTGCTGATGTATACCAATATAGCTATCCAATAATCATTGCTTTTATCATTGTTACACGTTTCAATCATTTATTTACTAACACTAACAGTTCATTGCCCTATATTCCATCCGAATCTCTATCAATTTGCAGGCCAGCCTTCTCATCATTTGCGTGTAAATGATGAAGAACAAGGGTGAAAATCATTTGAAATGATCATCGAAAATCATGCGAAATCAATTACGGAAGTTTTAGATATATAAACAAAAAAGTGAAACTTAAGCTATATACATAGCAATGTTTAGCCTATAGAGATATGTTCGTTAAGTTAATGATTTCCATCACGAAAACATTGTAATGAATATAATAATCACCTGGTGCTATATGCTTGCGAGCTTGTGTCAGACTAGTGAATGTTGATGATTAAAGTAGAATAATCATTATGAAAATGTATTGATGGGAGAGATTAAAGTACTGACTGATGTATCTACGAAACTACAGTGGTAAACAATTATTTTCTCCTACTACAAGTGAAGTAGGAGGCGGCAAATTATAACATGTCAAACACTTGTATGTTATATTTAACCGAATAGATGAGTCCTAACGAGGTGGCGGAATGCTGAGAGGCGTGGACCAGGGAATCGGAATCCCGAGTTCGCGATGCAGTCATTCCGTTCCCTGAAATTTCTTTTATTTTTGATTTCTTTCTCTTTTATTTGCTTTATCTGAAGCGAGGTGGAACTTCTTTGACTTGTTATAACCGCCAGCTTTTTTTTTTTTTTTTTGTCTCGCTGGATATGAATTACAACAATAAATTGTTCGATACTCACTAGGTACCCTATATATTCGGCTTTGTGCCACAGGTAAGAAAATCATTCTAGGACACTTCAATATAGTTTACTGGTGAACAAGCTTCTCTTACTATATCACTTACGACTGAAAAGGGAGTTCGATATTTACTGGGTAAGCTGTTCCTTCGGCTTTGTTCCATATCTAAGCTACGCTCAGACAATATCCATTTCGCCACAAACAAGGCGATGATGGCACTAGAACGCAGATTGGTGACTACAAGCAGTCCAAGAGTGCTACGAGAAATTACAGACAAGAAGAGAGGAAAGGACAGTAAAAAGTCGTTTTCAAGAAGAAGAAGAAAAGTTGCGATTGAAGGAACAGGCAAATTTGCGCATATTATATGCGTTGGGGAAGCAAGAAATCAGGAGTTCGTCAAATGAGAACTGCGAAAAAACAACACGGTTAATTTTTTACTGTTAAACTAGCTAGCAAGTATATAAACCATACTAGCCAGTCTAGTAGCACGCTTAAATTCATACTGTCGATGTGTTAGCCGGCTCACACAAATATATGTGAGTTGCTTTTATTTTAATGATCTGAAACCATATACACAAGCGTCTTCGATTGATGAATGCAAGGAGGGGTTAAATGTTGGGTCAATTTTCATTACAGCTTTTTAAAAAATCATAACAAGACCATCCTGTAAACTAATAAAAAACCACTAAGCCACAAGGGGTTACTGAACGTGGAAGAAGTACAAAACAGAAATGTTATTAAGGAGCGAGAACAAGAGAAGTGTAATCAGGAAGACAGCTGAAAACTCATTGACATTGCAGTTCTTCAATTTTAGAAGACCGAATTTAGCTGCAAATCATGGGGCCGAATGTATATCCGCACAAGCACACAGTGCACCAATAAAACCGTTAGCAAAGAATTTAAGGTTAAAACTTGGCAACTTAATTGTAAATTGATGACACCTTGTTGATAAACTTACATTGTACGGTGCTTAAATTTGTAAAGTCTATGCTAAAAGAATCCAAGTGAACTCGGCTGGAATCTAACCGAATAGATAGATTATATACCCTAAATATATATTACAAAGAAAAAGAGGAAAACATTTTCCCTTTTTCCCTTCGGCTACTTTTAAATAGCAGTACAGGCTGGTCTCTCTTTCCACGAAATCGAAACCAGACTTTGGAAAGGGAAAATTCGGAATTCCAAACCTGCCCCAAGAAGACTAGTGAGCTTGCCCGAAAGTTAATGGAATTTTTCTCGCAGACGACAGCACGGGTGGGACACCTTACGACTTTGATAGCATTTACGAGACTTGTGACATGATACTTGACTTTTCTTAGGCTTCTGCTTTTTAGTTTTCCAAAGTTGTTGTACTTTTTTATTTCTATTTTTGTTGCCCAGCATTTGTTGTTCCTATACTGCTGGACTATTTCAATTCACTCATATCACTGGCGTTTTTGTTACATAATTTCCTTTGATCCCGTCTTATTGTACACATTTCTAGTATATTTTAGTTTTTTACTTCATTAAATGGACAAGATTTTTATCATCGAGTAAAACACACTTCTAAAAATGTGTAGTCCAAAGAATCTCAGGCCTGGTAAAATGCTATCTGTTTTAATAGTGTGTGCTGATGTATACCAATATAGCTATACAATAATCATTGCTTTTATCATTGTTACACGTTTCAATCATTTATTTACTAACACTAACAGTTCATTGCCCTATATTCCATCCGAATCTCTATCAATTTGCAGGCCAGCCTTCTCATCATTTGCGTGTAAATGATGAAGAACAAGGGTGAAAATCATTTGAAATGATCATCGAAAATCATGCGAAATCAATTACGGAAGTTTTAGATATATAAACAAAAAAGTGAAACTTAAGCTATATACATAGCAATGTTTAGCCTATAGAGATATGTTCGTTAAGTTAATGATTTCCATCACGAAAACATTGTAATGAATATAATAATCACCTGGTGCTATATGCTTGCGGGCTTGTGTCAGACTAGTGAATGTTGATGATTAAAGTAGAATAATCATTATGAAAATGTATTGATGGGAGAGATTAAAGTACTGACTGATGTATCTACGAAACTACAGTGGTAAACAATTATTTTCTCCTACTACAAGTGAAGTAGGAGGCGGCAAATTATAACATGTCAAACACTTGTATGTTATATTTAAGCGAATAAATGAGTACTAACGAGGTGGCGTAATGCTGAGAGGCGTGGACCAGGGAATCGGAATCCCGAGTTCGCGATGCAGTCATTCCGTTCCCTGAAATTTCTTTTATTTTTGCTTTCTTTCTCTTTTATTTGCTTTATCTGAAGCGAGGTGGAACTTCTTTGACTTGTTATAACCGCCAGCTTTTTTTTTTTTTTTTTGTCTCGCTGGATATGAATTACAACAATAAATTGTTCGATACTCACTAGGTACTGTGAGAAATATTCACACATAACTCAGTGCTTAGGCAGTGGAAGGAAACAGTCAGACAAACAAGACATACCTGATAAAGTAAAACAATTTATTGTCTTGCAAAAACTGATTTTGCGGCTACTTCGTAGCCTGGTATAGTCCTTCTCGCTGCGTAGCTTGTTAGTTCCTTCGTCTGAGAAGGGTATGGGAAAACACGAGGAACGGCGGTCCGCGACGTACAGGAAATTCTGGGGTCAGCTTCTTCTGCAGTTCCATTCGGTCGAAAGCCGATAGTTCTTGGAGAATTTTTCTCTCAGATGGATAGGCATTGCCCAAAGGGTTTCCTTATAAGAAAGGAAGGATGTCGAGATATTTTCTCTGATAAGGTTGAGGCTGTTAGCCCAATGGGTCTCCAATACTATGGAGAGATGGTCTCGATATAGCGAGACATGAGGGTGCCAATTGTTGGCCCCGCTGGTTGAATCTCGGCACGTAGATCTCCGAAGCTGT
This sequence comes from Ascarosepion bandense, assembly GCA_037127315.1. Classification (NCBI taxonomy): domain Eukaryota; kingdom Metazoa; phylum Mollusca; class Cephalopoda; order Sepiida; family Sepiidae; genus Ascarosepion; species Ascarosepion bandense. Next base: position 34,140 of record JBBBDQ010001185.1, read on the forward strand.
CCGTGCCAACCGAGCAAGCAAGTCCGTGCAAAAAAAAAGGAGGAAAAAAGGAAAAAAGGCTGAAAAAAAGGCGCGAGCCTCTTCCTGGCGTAAAGGCCCGCCTCAAGTCCTAGACGAGGTTCGGGTCTTCGGCCAATCAGGAGACCTGTTATATCTGTAAATTTCCAACACACTGCCAAAGGAGCAACGAAAAAGTAATGGTTATCCATTACTTTTTTTTTTTTTAGAATAGGATAATCGTATTAATTATCAGTTACTCGAAAGTAATTATTTTATTTATTTTCTTATCAAGGGGAATTGAACGTGCTTCTGTCTGCCACTATAATAAATTTATAACTAAAGAACCTGATTCTACCTAGATCATTAATATTGATAAACAGACTGCAGTCCCTACGAGACTAGTAAGATGTTTTTCCGAACAATTTGGACAAATCCACTCTCCCAAAGTATCCTGCTGGACCACTCCTACACAGTCAAAGTGGTACCAATTGTCGCAGGCATCACAACACACCATGGGGGAAGATCCATCGTTTGCAACGGAACAAGAAGGACAGAAGAAAGGACCGCCCTCTTCCTGAAATGTTGCTGGGCACGACGCAGAATCTCCCTTTAATTCCAGGGGAAATAAATGTTCACATCCGTCCCTCAACACACAGGCCGAGCGAACTTTACCATCATTCCCGGAAATGAGTCTAAGCACCTTACCTAGACTCCAAAAGGGTCTAGTCTTATTAGGAGATTTGATTAACACAATTTCTCCAACTGACACCTTTAGAGGGCAATCTCCCTTTAAATTCGTATCCCTCTCTCTCAGGGACAACAGATAATCATTGTGCCACATCTTCCTAAATTTTTCGACACATTTGTGTCTTAACTCCAAGGACTGCACCAGTTTTATTCTACTAGGGGGATCGGGGCACAAATCTTCCGATCCATAGTTACTAATCAACAAACGTGGATTGTAGCCGGTTTGCAGAAAGTGATTGGGTGTTAAAATGTCTAGGCCCCCTTCTGAAGCGGTAATATAAGTCAGCGGTCGATCATTGATCGCTTTCTGCACGTCAGAAATTATCGTTAGAAATTCAAAGTACTGAATTTTCCTCCTACCTATTAATTTTTTCAAGCATTGCTTCATGGTTTTGATCATTCTCTCCCATGCGCCCCCATGCCAGGCGGAATAAAGGGGAATGGTGAGATGACTAATGGAAGCGGATCTAAAATGTTCCCTGAATTCGTCGGAAACGAAAATTTCAGACAACATAATGCCGGATGCTAGAAAGGTTTTAGCATTGTCCGAATAGACATGAGAGGGTACGCCAAAAAGATTGGTAAATCTGACGAAGGCTAACAGGAAGGATCTGGAGCTCATGTCAGGCAAAAGCTCCAGATGCACTGCGCGAAGACTCATGCAGGTAAATAGCAGGATGTACATCTTTATTTCATCATCCTTGTACTTTACCAAGAAATGGCCGGTAAAATCGATACCCACTTGTTGAAAGGGGTGAACAAAATTTGCCCGGTGGGTGGGCAGTTGAGAACCCGAGGGAGCTTTATACGGTAAAGAATTAATCTTCTTACAAGTAATGCAGCTACGAAGTGTTTTCTTTACCGATTGTCTTCCCTGGGGAATCCAAAACCCGGATAATCTCAACTTGGAAAGGGTTGAATTGGTTCCCATGTGGCAACAATTCAAATGAGCCTCTTTAATAACCAATTCAGTTAAGGGGTGATGTTTACCCAGAAGTATAGGGAATTTGACTCCGAAGGGGTGTACACTGGAATTCTGGATGCGTCCTTTAGTCCGCAACAGACCATCCCTATCGATAAACAACCCAAGGGCAGTTATTCTAGGAGGTGCATCTTTATCAGAAGGTTGAGTCAAATATTCCAACTCAAGGGGAAATACCTCCCTTTGCATATCAGAAAAAAGCAACAATTTGGCTCTAAGGTAGGTATCAGTGTGTCGATGCATCAATTTATCACCGAACCTTAAAACCTTTTCAAGAACGTTGATCGCTCTAGACAATGTTGAAAATCTAGAAATATTTATAGGAAGACTGGTTTCGCCTGCGCGAGAATCCTCGGTTAACATACAGGATACAATCTTCCGGTTGGTGTCATTAAGGCAAGGTAATGGAGATACTGGCCAGTCGATGGTATGTTGTTGTAGCCAATCGGGTCCGTATACCCAAAAATCGAACAATTGTTCAAACTTGGAGGCAGAAAGGCCTCTAGTCAACAAATCCGCAGGATTTTCCGACGAAGGGACATACTTGAACAGGGGGGAGACGCCAAATCTGAGGTTAACGTCCTCCAACATTTTTTTTATGTCCAGGACACGATTCTCCACAAAAATATTTCTTTTAGACCCCTTCCCATTTAAAACCCAAGATAAGGCTACTTGCGCATCTGACGCAAAGAAAATAGAAAGGACGTTGATAGGCTTTAAGGCTTCAATAATCTTGGGAACAACTTTGAGAGCGAGATAGATCGCCATTAGTTCCAAAGTAGGTAGGGTTTTCTGCTTAATGGGAGCCACCTTAGCTTTAGCGAACAACAAGGAACATCGATTTCCTTGTTTAGCATATAAAGAAAACCCGTATGCGAGCTTAGATGCGTCGCAGAAACAAATAAATTCCACCGGGGAGCTCTCCTGCAACACACGTCTGGGGAACTCAAATCCACTTAATTTATTAAGTTCCTTAGCAAGAGTTTGCCAAGGGATAGTAAATTTCTCAGGGATCTGTTGATCCCAGGACAAGTTGTTCTTCCATAGTTGGCTAACGAACGTCTTGCCCTGAATAGTAACAGGGAGAAGTAAGGAAAGCGGATCATAGATGCTGGAAGTCTGAGACAGAATCCCACGTTTAGTGTCTACCTCAAAGTTAATCTTAGTGGGCGCAAGTCTGATCGTATCTTGTCGAGGGGAATAATGATACCCCAGTACCTTTTCATAGGAGGGAAGGGGGGAGGTAATCGATCCATCCTCTGACATTTTATTTTGTAAATCCGCACAGTTGGAGTTACAGGATTGAAGATCGAATCCGGCGTCCTTCAACCTGTTACGAACAGTACTATACACAGAAAGGAGAGATTTGGAATCGCAACTAGTGGTGACCAAATTGTCAACATAAAAATTGTTGGAGATTACTGCAGAGGATATATCAAAATCATAATATTAATATCTACCATTTTTCAAAACTATGGATTTCTTGAAGTCGTCAATTTTTTCTTCATCATAGGAAGATAAAGTTTCGCTCTCGTCGATTCCAATAGACTCGAGAGAGAGAAAATGTTCAATTCCGCGTTCAACAGAGGAATCCTCGAAAAATGGACCAAGTGGATCCGAATACGAATATACCGGACTTAAGGCACTGTCGATTAAGAACGACGAACATTTAGGCAAGGATTCAATAATTCGATTAAAGGGAGGGCACTCTTGCTTATCCTCCTTATAAATTACCGGCTTCAAAAAATGGTGCCCATAGCCGAAGGGAATGATTTCGTCAGAAATTCTCCATGCAGTCCCATTCAGACATTCAACCAAATGCGAATCCTTCAACTGCTGGATTAAATCCAAACCGACAAGGCCTTGTAGATCTCTACCGTTCAAATCCTCATAGCCATTACCGAGACGAAATCCTGCCTCCTTTATATTAGAGGTAATCTCATCAAATCTCGGCACTTGAAACTTGAGGTTAAGGTTGTCCGCAAATAAGGCAGAGAAGGGAAAAGGTTTTTGAGACCCCAATCTAATGGAGACATTAAGTTCAAGAAGGTCCACCGGCCTGGTTCCTATGAGGGTGTTAACCGGCATTATCACGGGTTTCGGTTCTAATTTTTCCCGAGGACACAATTTTTTTAAAATAGCCCGAGAGAAAAACGATTTTTGACTTCCAGAGTCCAAGATACAGTGGAATGAGACGGGACGCCCTTCACCTTTCATGGACACTTTAATAACTGGAAATATACAATTTTCCAGGTCTGACAGTGTAGTCTTTCCCACAAAGGACTCTAAGGCCTTAGGGCACATAACCGTGTAATGGTTTTTCAGTCCACAAGTGTGGCAGGGATAGGGAAACCCTCGGTTTCCCTTACATTCTTGGTCAGAGTGACCACCCAGGCATCTGGAACAGATTCGTAGGTCCTTAGCTCGACGAACCTTTGATTCGTGGTTAGGATATTTTGGGCAGTCCTTAACGGCATGGTCTGCTGAATCACACAATTTGCAAACCCTTCTGCCTTCCCTAACGCTAGTCCGGGTATTTGTGGGATCCGTACCCTTTTTGGGATTGGAATTTTTATGGCTCGACAAATTGGGTCGAGTCTCAGATGAAGAAGAAGCAGAAAATGGCGGCTTGAGCGGGCCGCTTTCCCGCCTTTTATCAACTAAAGGCGCCGCTTGCAAAAATTCAATAATGTCGAAAAGGTTGGACATAATTGCTAAAAGGGAAGGATAACGCTCCTTCGTTCGCGACATTAATTCCCTTCGAACGCTAACTGGGAATTTTCGGAACAGAATATGGGCCACCATTGACCCAGAAGTGGAATTTTCCGAAAAAAAATCTGTTCCAAAGGACTTGTCCAACTCAGATAAGTCAAGCTTTACTTGTTCTACACAAGTTTTAAGCTCATCCAATTTGGTTATTTGCACCGGTAGAGGAATTATTTCCTCAAAAATACGGTCCTTAATAAGGGAAGGATTCAGGATTTTTGCTTTAAGCTATCCAATGCAAATGTGTAGTTCTCGGGGGAAACATCCAAATTAGAAATTAAATCAAAGGCTTTCCCCTTCAACTTCGACTTGAGAATCAACATCTTGTCAGCATTTCCCAAGTTGGCTGTGCAGAATTCGAACCTTCTGAGAAATGTCCGAAATTCGAATTTATCGGCCGAAGGAGACCCGCAGAAGTTAGGGCACTCCAATTCCAATTTTAAATGTTGAAGAGAGGCAGGTTTTATATTTTTGCCGCTCTCTCGACTAGATTTTAGCTCAAATAATGTTTCCCTAATAGAGGAAGAAAAATTTTCGGAGTCATTACAAAATGACAACCGTTCCTCTTCGGGAGACTTTAAAATGATTTGGTCAAACAAATTATCCAAATCCCTCAGCCAACTCAGGATATCCTTCTCTCTTGCCTCAATGGTCGATAGAGAGGAATTACTATCCTTGAGCCAGCTTACCGTACATTGGATACGAAATTTCTTTGCTTCGATCTTATTAGTCCATTCCCTCAAGGCCGCCATTGTGTCGCCCGAAAGGATACCAGGATAAGATACGACGCGAAGAGAGAAGAGAGAGGAATGGTTACTGCTCAGTCAGTCAAAGGGAGGTAACTTTCCCCTTCCCCCACCAATTGGCAAACGAAAACTAATAATTAGGGGGAGAAAAAAATTTTTTTTTTTGTAGCAGACAGGAAGCAATTCAATATATATATAGCTGAAGAATAGCTAAAAAAAATCACACAAATAACTATTCTGGAAGGGAATTATTAATTTGCAATCAGTTATTTAAACGTTAAACCAAAATTTACAACAGATTTTATGCAATAAGGTTATAGAATGTAGCAAACTGTAGCTAAAATATCACATTTTTTTCAATAAAGCTATAACTCAGCTTATTCCTTGCAATTAAAGCTATTTAAACGTTAAATTACATTCAGCAAGTTTTTTGCAATAAAAGCTATGACTTAGCTTAAAAAATCGTTCAGTTTTTGCAATAAAAGCTATGTGAGAAATATTCACACATAACTCAGTGCTTAGGCAGTGGAAGGAAACAGTCAGACAAACAAGACATACCTGATAAAGTAAAACAATTTATTGTCTTGCAAAAACTGATTTTGCGGCTACTTCGTAGCCTGGTATAGTCCTTCTCGCTGCGTAGCTTGTTAGTTCCTTCGTCTGAGAAGGGTATGGGAAAACACGAGGAACGGCGGTCCGCGACGTACAGGAAATTCTGGGGTCAGCTTCTTCTGCAGTTCCATTCGGTCGAAAGCCGATAGTTCTTGGAGAATTTTTCTCTCAGATGGATAGGCATTGCCCAAAGGGTTTCCTTATAAGAAAGGAAGGATGTCGAGATATTTTCTCTGATAAGGTTGAGGCTGTTAGCCCAATGGGTCTCCAATACTATGGAGAGATGGTCTCGATATAGCGAGACATGAGGGTGCCAATTGTTGGCCCCGCTGGTTGAATCTCGGCACGTAGATCTCCGAAGCTGTCCGTGCCAACCGAGCAAGCAAGTCCGTGCAAAAAAAAAGGAGGAAAAAAGGAAAAAAGGCTGAAAAAAAGGCGCGAGCCTCTTCCTGGCGTAAAGGCCCGCCTCAAGTCCTAGACGAGGTTCGGGTCTTCGGCCAATCAGGAGACCTGTTATATCTGTAAATTTCCAACAGTACCCTATATATTCGGCTTTGTTCCACAGGTAAGAAAATCATTTTAGAACACTTCAATATAGTTTACTGGTGAACAAGCTTCTCTTACTATATCACTTACGACTTAAAAGGGAGTTCGATATTTACTGGGTAAGCTGTTCCTTCGGCTTTGTTCCATATCTAAGCTACGCTCAGACAATATCCATTTCGCCACAAACAAGGCGATGATGGCACTAGAACGCAGATTGGTGACTACAAGCAGTCCAAGAGTGCTACGAGAAATTACAGACAAGAAGAGAGGAAAGGACAGTAAAAAGTCGTTTTCAAGAAGAAGAAGAAAAGTGGCGATTGAAGGAACAGGCAAATTTGCGCATATTATATGCGTTGGGGAAGCAAGAAATCAGGAGTTCGTCAAATGAGAACTGCGAAAAAACAACACGGTTAATTTTTTACTGTTAAACTAGCTAGCAAGTATATAAAGCATACTAGCCAGTCTAGTAGCACGCTTAAATTCATACTGTCGATGTGTTAGCCGGCTCACACAAATATATGTGAGCTGCTTTTATTTTAATGATCTGAAACCATATACACAAGCGTCTTCGATTGATGAATGCAAGGAGGGGTTAAATGTTGGGTCAATTTTCATTACAGCTTTTTAAAAAATCATAACAAGACCATCCTGTAAACTAATAAAAAACCACTAAGCCACAAGGGGTTACTGAACGTGGAAGAAGTACAAAACAGAAATGTTATTAAGGAGCGAGAACAAGAGAAGTGTAATCAGGAAGACAGCTGAAAACTCATTGACATTGCAGTTCTTCAATTTTAGAAGACCGAATTTAGCTGCAAATCATGGGGCCGAATGTATATCCGCACAAGCACACAGTGCACCAATAAAACCGTTAGCAAAGAATTTAAGGTTAAAACTTGGCAACTTAATTGTAAATTGATGACACCTTGTTGATAAACTTACATTGTACGGTGCTTAAATTTGTAAAGTCTATGCTAAAAGAATCCAAGTGAACTCGGCTGGAATCTAACCGAATAGATAGATTATATACCCTAAATATATATTACAAAGAAAAAGAGGAAAACATTTTCCCTTTTTCCCTTCGGCTACTTTTAAATAGCAGTACAGGCTGGTCTCTCTTTCCACGAAATCGAAACCAGACTTTGGAAAGGGAAAATTCGGAATTCCAAACCTGCCCCAAGAAGACTAGTGAGCTTGCCCGAAAGTTAATGGAATTTTTCTCGCAGACGACAGCACGGGTGGGACACCTTACGACTTTGATAGCATTTACGAGACTTGTGACATGATACTTGACTTTTCTTAGGCTTCTGCTTTTTAGTTTTCCAAAGTTGTTGTACTTTTTTATTTCTATTTTTGTTGCCCAGCATTTGCTGTTCCTATACTGCTGGACTATTTCAATTCACTCATATCACTGGCGTTTTTGTTACATAATTTCCTTTGATCCCGTCTTATTGTACACATTTCTAGTATATTTTAGTTTTTTACTTCATTAAATGGACAAGATTTTTTTCATCGAGTAAAATACACTTCTAAAAATGTGTAGTCCAAAGAATCTCAGGCCTGGTAAAATGCTATCTGTTTTAATAGTGTGTGCTGATGTATACCAATATAGCTATACAATAATCATTGCTTTTATCATTGTTACACGTTTCAATCATTTATTTACTAACACTAACAGTTCATTGCCCTATATTCCATCCGAATCTCTATCAATTTGCAGGCCAGCCTTCTCATCATTTGCGTGTAAATGATGAAGAACAAGGGTGAAAATCATTTGAAATGATCATCGAAAATCATGCGAAATCAATTACGGAAGTTTTAGATATATAAACAAAAAAGTGAAACTTAAGCTATATACATAGCAATGTTTAGCCTATAGAGATATGTTCGTTAAGTTAATGATTTCCATCACGAAAACATTGTAATGAATATAATAATCACCTGGTGCTATATGCTTGCGAGCTTGTGTCAGACTAGTGAATGTTGATGATTAAAGTAGAATAATCATTATGAAAATGTATTGATGGGAGAGATTAAAGTACTGACTGATGTATCTACGAAACTACAGTGGTAAACAATTATTTTCTCCTACTACAAGTGAAGTAGGAGGCGGCAAATTATAACATGTCAAACACTTGTATGTTATATTTAACCGAATAGATGAGTCCTAACGAGGTGGCGTAATGCTGAGAGGCGTGGACCAGGGAATCGGAATCCCGAGTTCGCGATGCAGTCATTCCGTTCCCTGAAATTTCTTTTATTTTTGCTTTCTTTCTCTTTTATTTGCTTTATCTGAAGCGAGGTGGAACTTCTTTGACTTGTTATAACCGCCAGCTTTTTTTTTTTTTTTTTTGTCTCGCTGGATATGAATTACAAAAATAAATTGTTCGATACTCACTAGGTACCCTATATATTCGGCTTTGTTCCACAGGTAAGAAAATCATTTTAGAACACTTCAATATAGTTTACTGGTGAACAAGCTTCTCTTACTATATCACTTACGACTTAAAAGGGAGTTCGATATTTACTGGGTAAGCTGTTCCTTCGGCTTTGTTCCATATCTAAGCTACGCTCAGACAATATCCATTTCGCCACAAACAAGGCGATGATGGCACTAGAACGCAGATTGGTGACTACAAGCAGTCCAAGAGTGCTACGAGAAATTACAGACAAGAAGAGAGGAAAGGACAGTAAAAAGTCGTTTTCAAGAAGAAGAAGAAAAGTGGCGATTGAAGGAACAGGCAAATTTGCGCATATTATATGCGTTAGGGAAGCAAGAAATCAGGAGTTCGTCAAATGAGAACTGCGAAAAAACAACACGGTTAATTTTTTACTGTTAAACTAGCTAGCAAGTATATAAAGCATACTAGCCAGTCTAGTAGCACGCTTAAATTCATACTGTCGATGTGTTAGCCGGCTCACACAAATATATGTGAGTTGCTTTTATTTTAATGATCTGAAACCATATACACAAGCGTCTTCGATTGATGAATGCAAGGAGGGGTTAAATGTTGGGTCAATTTTCATTACAGCTTTTTAAAAAATCATAACAAGACCATCCTGTAAACTAATAAAAAACCACTAAGCCACAAGGGGTTACTGAACGTGGAAGAAGTACAAAACAGAAATGTTATTAAGGAGCGAGAACAAGAGAAGTGTTATCAGGAAGACAGCTGAAAACTCATTGACATTGCAGTTCTTCAATTTTAGAAGACCGAATTTAGCTGCAAATCATGGGGCCGAATGTATATCCGCACAAGCACACAGTGCAACAATAAAACCGTTAGCAAAGAATTTAAGGTTAAAACTTGGCAACTTAATTGTAAATTGATGACACCTTGTTGATAAACTTACATTGTACGGTGCTTAAATTTGTAAAGTCTATGCTAAAATAATCCAAGTGAACTCGGCTGGAATCTAACCGAATAGATTATATACCCTAAATATATATTACAAAGAAAAAGAGGAAAACATTTTCCCTTTTTCCCTTCGGCTACTTTTAAATAGCAGTACAGGCTGGTCTCTCTTTCCACGAAATCGAAACCAGACTTTGGAAAGGGAAAATTCGGAATTCCAAACCTGCCCCAAGAAGACTAGTGAGCTTGCCCGAAAGTTAATGGAATTTTTCTCGCAGACGACAGCACGGGTGGGACACCTTACGACTTTGATAGCATTTACGAGACTTGTGACATGATACTTGACTTTTCTTAGGCTTCTGCTTTTTGGTTTTCCAAAGTTGTTGTACTTTTTTATTTCTATTTTTGTTGCCAAGCATTTGTTGTTCCTATACTGCTGGACTATTTCAATTCACTCATATCACTGGCGTTTTTGTTACATAATTTCCTTTGATCCCGTCTTATTGTACACATTTCTAGTATATTTTAGTTTTTTACTTCATTAAATGGACAAGATTTTTTTCATCGAGTAAAACACACTTCTAAAAATGTGTATTCCAAAGAATCTCAGGCCTGGTAAAATGCTATCTGTTTTAATAGTGTGTGCTGATGTATACCAATATAGCTATACAATAATCATTGCTTTTATCATACCTGAGAAAAAATAGGCCGACTAGTGTTACAGAAAACTAACAATATTGCAAGAGGCATTTCAGGTAATAAATTAAAATTCAAAGGTGAATTTTTCGCGAAATTAGCATTTGCGGTATAGTACACAAGACTAAAATCTATGTGATTTTAGGAAAGAACACAAATCTATTTGGTATAGATTTAATCGTGTTATTTAATTTATGGGAAAAGCCCATGAATATGTTTTGTAGAAGGATAAATGCGTCAAATGTAGGAAAGTCGAAGCAGGTTGAAAAATTCGTAAAAGACTTAAAAATGAATTCACGAATGTATTTTCAGAGGAACTGGGTTGCTGTATGGAAACTGAAGTGAAGTTTGAAATAAAGGTCAACATTAAACCAGGGTTCAAACCGAAAAGGAAAGTTCCCTTTTCCTCATTAGAGGCGATAGGCAAAGAATTGCAAAGAATGGAGAAAAACGGAGTTATTTAAAAAGTAGATTATTTTGACTGGGCATCACCTACGATCTATGTAAAGAAGAAGAATAACAAAATAAGAGTGTGGCAGATTTTTCGACCGGCTTGAACGAATGCTTAAAATGGAGGAAAGATCTTTTCAAAGATAAATCTGTCAGAAGCATATTTACAGGTTAAGGTCGAGGAAGAATGTTCAAAGTATTTGACAATAAACACACACAGAGGACTATACAGATTGAAACGCCTACCGTTTCGTTTGAAAGTAGCACGTAGTTCATTCCAACAAATCATGGATACTATGTTATCGGGTCTTGACTATGCAATGGCGTACCTAGACGACATTTTGATTAAAAGCGAAAGTATAGAAGAGCATAAAACATGTCCGCAAAGTGTTTAAGCGAATTAGGAATTATTGGTTCAAAGTAGGACCTGAAAAATGCGACTTTTGCTTGGACAAGTTTGAGTATTTAGGTCAAATTATCGATCGCAGAAGTAGAAAACCTAATCCAAACCGAACTGAAGTAATTAAAAATATGCCTATTCCAGATAATGTAACTAAGCTACAGTCATTTCTGGGGTTTGCGAAATATTATAAAATCTACATTCTTAATATGTGCGACCTAAGAGCACCCTTAAATAAATTATTGGGAAAAAATAAAAAATGGTGTTGGTCGAAGCTTTTGAAAAAATCAAAAATGCTTTTTGTTAGATTTGGCGTTAGTGCATTTTGATCCGATGAAAGAGTTAATTATAGCAACGGATGCAAGTGAATACGGCATTGGAGCTGTATTGTTACACAAATTCGAGGATGGTGCAACGAAACCTATCGCTCATGCTTCGAGAGCGTTGTTTCCAGCAGAAAAAAAATTATAGCCAGATAGAAAAGGAAGCACTAGCTATAATTTATGCGGTAAAAAAATTCAACAGATTTATTTATGGGAGAGGGTTTGTGTTGCAAACCGACCATAAACCATCAATATTTGGATGTACCGACTCATTCAGTGACAAAGATGGTCTGTAATTTTGTTAAATTACAATTTCAAAATGAAATTTATTCCATCTAAAGAGATTGCACACGCGGATTGTCTGTCAAGACTGATTCAAAAAAAGCCTGAGTTGCTAAAAGAAACGGTGATAGCGGCGCTGAAAGAAGAAAAGGAACTAAAGGATGTACTAGTAAACACCGTGAGCGTATTACCGGTAACGTCGGAAGAAATTGAAAAAATGGCGAAAACAGATTACTATATTGCTAAAATGATTAAGCAAGTGAAAGGAAATAAAGAAAATAAAGGAGGAAAAGTTTCATCATTTTTAATTTGTAACGAGACACTGATGTATGCTCAGAGAGTGGTAATACCAGTGGTGTTAAGAAAAAGGATTTTATAAGAATTTCATCTGGGTCATCCAGGCATATCACGAATAAAGTCCTTAATGAGGAGTTATGTGTACTGGCCTAGAATGGACCAAGATATCGAAGAATTGGTGGAACAGTGTAAAGGCCGTCAGCTAGCAGCTAAATCACCACCCATAAATACGCAACCGTGGCCTAAAACGGATGTGCCGTGGTCACGAATACATGTGGACTATGCAGGACCAATAAAAGGAAAATATTATCTAATCTTGGTGGATAGTTTTTCCAAATGGCCCGAAGTATATAAATTCAAGCGACCAACAGCGGCAAACACGATAAAGGCTTTAAATGAAGTATTTAGCCGGTTGGGGGTACCAAAAACAATCGTAATTGATAACGGTACCATGTTCACAGGATCTGAGTTTAAGAGTTATTGCGAGGCGTTAGCTATGGAACACATAATAACACCTGCATATAATCCGAGGTCAAATGGGCAGGCGGAAAGGTTCGTCGATACATTCAAAATGAGAAAAGCGGACGGAATCGACACTGATAAAAATATTCAAACATTTGTGATGGTGTATAAGAATTACACCCAATCACAATATCAATGGTAATTTATCACCTGCGGAGGTAATGTATGCAAAAAAGATTAGATCAATCTTTGATAGGCTATTACCAAAGGAAAGAAAAAAGACCTTGAGAAAACCAAACTCGGATACAAAATATTTCAAAGAAGGCGATAAAGTTTTCTTTAAAAACTATCGGTCAGGAAAGTGTTTGTGGGAAGACGGAATAGTAAGTCGGAGAATCGGTAAAGTGATCAGTATAGTGCAAGGGCAGAAGTTTGTCTGCAAAGACACCTAAATCAGTTAAGACCCCGATTCGTGGAAGCCGTCCTTAAGGAATATGAGATACCAATGGAGGTATTGTACGATACGTTTGAAATTAAACCACCCGCGAACGTGCAAGTACCGATGGAGGTAACTAATGATTCTCCTAAAAGTGAGGACACAAGGAGAAGAAGTAAGAGAAAAAGAAAGAAAACAAAACACTTATGCCCAGATCCCAAAAGAAAAAATATTGAGCAAAATTCCACGAAGAATTTAGCTCGGGGGGGAGGTGTTGTCGAGGAACAGCCTATCCTACCCCGTAATGGATATGATCTAGTCTATAAACGACTGTGAATTTGAGCATACGTCACTAGACGGAAGCATACGTCACTAGACGGACGCATACGTCATAAGCGGAGACATTTTCTACTTGATCGTTATTCCTGTTACTATACGTTGATTGTTCTTGTACGCCTATTGGTTTATTGTACTGTTGTATAATAAATCTCTTCTTATCTATCTTCAGTGTTAAGTATTATTCTTACACTATTCTTTTCCCTGTTATTCCTTCCCGGGATATACCAATTTTAATGATCTGAAAGGATATACACAAGCGTCTTCGATTGATGAATGCAAGGAAGGGCTTAGATGTTGGGTCAATTTTCATTACAGCTTTTTAAAAAATCATAACAAGACCATCCTGTAAACCAATAAAAAAACACTAAGCCACAAGGGGTTACTGAGCGTCGAAGAAAGGCAAAACAGAAATGCTATTAAGGAGCGAGAAATGTAAAATCTATATAAGCGCCGGTATAAACTTTTTCTCGACCTAAAATTAAATAAAACAAAACAAACCTATATTAAAACCAATATATTGCATCTTCATGAGTCCTGGCGGAATAGTCCATTGTATTAGAAAATTTAATTCTGTTTACAGAAACATGTAAGGACAATTATTACTTGGAGATATGTCATTGAATGTGCAAATGGAAATGATTTATTGTCTACAAAACGTATGAAGAATGAATTTAGTGAAACGTTTAGACGAAATAGAACAGGGAACTTTATTTTAAGCCCTGTGGTGGTGGTGGTCGAGGGGTGGTTATGAACGGAGTGAAAACAGTTCTGGAAAAAAAACGCTTCATCCTACTGTACAACAACTGCTAAGAGAGCTCTCCTTTATTTTGCCAAAGGTGAAGGAAGAATTGAATAGACTGATAACAAAGGGGGAATATTGAAAAGGTTACAGAACCAACTGATAAGTGTGTGCCTATGGTACCCGTAATAAAAAGAAACGGAAAAGTCCGAATATTTGTAGATTTGAAGTTGAATCTAGTAGTGAAAAGATAAATTTAAATTATATTTCGCCTAAACCAAATGAAGGTAATTTATTTTCTAAATTGGATGCTACCAGCGGATTCTACTAAATTTCGTTAAATAAACAAAGCAATCTACTCAACTTTCGTTAATTTCTTTGGAAGATATTGCTTCAATAAATTATCTTTTAGTATAACATCAGCACCGGAAATCTTTCAAAGAAAGATGTTAGAGTAACTGAAAAATATTCAAGGAGTCGAAACAATCATCGACGATGTTCTAATCTATAGTAGAACTATAAAAGAACACGATGAAAACTTAAAAAATGTTTAAAACATTACAAAAAGGCAGACTCACACTTCATAAAGGTAAGTGTGCATAAAAAAAAAACACAACTAGAATATTTTGGACACATAATTTCTGGAGATAGAATTCAACTCAGCAAGAAAAGACTGAAAGCCTTTCAGCCTTACAAATTTAATTGAATTACGTCGTATAATTGATATGGTCAAATATAGTTAGGAAAATTCTTACTGAACTTGTCTGAAACTACACAAACAATGACGGAACTATTGAAAGAGGACACTAGTAAAGGAATTATTAACTCAAGCGCCAATTCTAGCCTAGGTGTCAATCCCACGGAATTAATTATGGGAAGAAAAATAAGAACCACCATTCCATTTTAGATTAACCAAAAGTTATAACTAAAATTGCCCGATTTCACACGAATCAAGAAAAAAAACAAACTGACAAAAACCGGAATGGAAAAGAATTATAATAGATTCCATGGTGCCAGAAATTTACCGACTCTAAAAAGAAGATAAAATTAGATAAAGAGAAATACTGAAACAAAGGAATCAAGTCAGCAGGTCTTAATTGTGACAACTAATCAAGGGAATTTTCGGAGAAATAGAAAACATACTTTATTTTCAGTTTTTAAAATAGACTTTTAGGAAAGAACCCAGTCAGTGATAATTATAAAATATTAAAACAATAATACAAGAGAAAGTGCTGAAAAACAAGTCGAGGACGAAAAATACAAACTGCAAAATGTTTGATTTTTAAAAATTGAGTTATCCCCCTTAGACAAACCCAAACAAACTGATTTGGATTTTTTTTTTGTTTTGTAATTTTGAAAATTTAGAAATAAATTAATAAAGAAAATAAATTACCTTAGGAAGTGGGATGTTATAGCAACATCAATAATGATGATTGTAATGACTTTATGGGATCAAGACGTGTCTAGCGGGGAGTTTAATTAAATACTCCTATTGAAAAAGAAATGAGAGCTGCTCTCTTCGGATTACACAAATTCAGTGACTACTGTTACCGAAACACGTGACAATAAAGACAGTTCGTAAACAACTTGAAGCGTTCGGTAAGTAAACTTTGCACGAAGACTGTTAGGGATGATGCTCTCGATCTAGAGTTTTAATTACAAAATAACATGTAAAAAGAACAGTGATGTAATAATTGTTGACAATCTTTCACGAGCTCCAGTAAAGGCTGACAAATCTCAGTTACAGTTTATTGAAGTGAATTTATTGAACTTTCTTGCTGTAAATGACCAGACCAAAGAGAGATTAATCAGGGCCACCAGGGAAGATGAGAATTTGCAGAATATCATCAAAATGATTGAACAGGCTTTCTCAGTGAAACCTACAACCTCGAACATCGTTAAAAAGCATCTCTCCAAATTTAACACATCACTCAATAAATTCTGGGCCTGACTAATAAAACAAGAACTTTTAGGCAAAATTTGACTTTATTCATCAACATAGTCTCCTTCTAGGGTGATAAACTGATTCCAACGCTTCTCTAACAATTCGATGCCTTTTTTGTAAGACGATTTGTCTTTGGCCTCAGAATACGCCTCAGTTTTCTATATCACTTCTTCATTGGAGCCAAATCTCTTTCCCTGGAGCATTCTTTTGAGGTCTGAAATCAGCCAGTAGTCGCTGGGGACCAGATCTGGAGAACAGGGTGGATACGGAAGCAATGCGAAGTGCAATTCATGTAGTTTTGTCATTTTTGCAATCGACTTGTGACACTTGAAGGTTAGTACTTCATAAAAATCATATGGATTTTTATTAGTGGCTCCATCTATACATCTATACGTCAGGGACTTATTGAGTGATAGACTACTTACCAGAATGGACTAATATTTTACACAACCAGAGTCTTTGTACTAACTTCAATGAGAAATTATATGACACAGGGCGCATATGTTGACAGCAATATTAGACGTGCTCTATTTCTTATATTTTGTGATAGAATGAAGCGAGAGCTACAGGAAATTTGCATCAATTGTGAATAGTATAACAAATACTCTTCAAGTAACACGGATTATAAAACCTATATTAGAATTCACATTCCAACGTGCGCATAACACTGAACGGAAAGAAATACGAAGTTCGTGCGGATTATTTTTCTGACTACACTTTAGTTGATCAACTCCAGTGAACAAACATCAGTCTGTACAGTGAAGTTGACTAAGAAATATTTCATGAGATATGGCATCCCGGAAGAAGTTGTAAGCGATGAGTGGCCTAAATTCGACAATCAAATGATGAAAAGGTTGGCCTGCAGATACGAATTCTGCTGGGATAGCGGAATCAATAGATAACTAACTAAGATATAGTTTGTCATATTATTATAAATTATATTTTAGAACATGTCCAAACTACAATCTACTACAAAAGTGTACATTTTGTTTCGACGTTGAAAGAACAATGTCTCATCAGGTAGCAAAAGTTATTTTTTATACAACGTTTACTACCTGGTGGGACATTGTTCTTTCACTGTCGAAAGATTGTAGTTTGGACATGTTCTAAAATATAAATTATAATATATAGAGAGCACAATAATGTTTTTTAATTTTTTACAGTCACTTTAACCCTGTACAAGGACGAGGAGCCACTCAAGATAGAAAGAGAGGGGCAGTTTATACGGATATTTGGGTAAGATAATGGTTAAATCTACACTTGAAAAGGTTAAGATTGAAGTCATCGAGAAAACATCCACTTGGAAGTTGGTTCCATAGAGCAGTGACTCGCGGAAATAGGCTGATCGATGTGAATATACTTATCACCTTATGGAATACAGAGGGAATACGGTATTTCGCTGCAATGGGTGTAAAATGGTGGGTCCTAGTCGTGAAGGTTAGGACTGGTAGAACTAAAGAATGTAGCTCGTCTAGGCGCTTTCCATGGAAGCAGCGACAGAGCAGTGAGAGGCTTGCGGCATTTCATCTGTGAGAGGATGTTTGCTGGAGGGAAAGTAATTTATCATCCACATGCACACAGTGACGCTTTTAGACTCTATTGGGGCTTGAAAGTGACCTATACATTCAAACTAATAAAATTAAATTTTCAATTGTTTTGTGGGAATTAAAGAGTAATTTAATATTCTAGGAATATTCGAGCATTTCAACATTGTTGGCGTCTGAAAAAAAAAAAAACAGAAAAATTACGTCAGATCCGAAGGTATGCAAATTAACAATTATCTGATTGATTTTGAGCAATTTTAGACGAACTGAAGATTTTTAATTCTAATTGTAAAATAAACATGAATGAAGGAGTAGGAAAATGAGGGGAAAACACATTCAACTTATATAAAATCTGTTTATATGTCAATATTAATCATATAAATTAAATATTATACAGATAAATTGTCAAATTAAAATTCATCTGATAACTACGAACTTATTTGTGCGTTTGTGTGTGTATGCGAGAGCGTGATCAAGAAAACTGCCTAAAATATTCTTACAAGTTGCCTTGATTCTGTAGACATAATCAAGGGGTACCTTGGAAAGGGGTTTATAATGCTTATTGGTATGGAAAATAGAATGCAAAATTCTGGATGTGGCTATTGATCTTCACTTCGCACTTGAGAAAGACATAAATCCGCTTCTTCGCCATCGCCGGGTATTTGGGGCCAAAATCTCATCACCGGCATGCTGGCAAAAAAAAAAAAAAAAAAAAAAATTAAAGAAAAAAAGAAAAATAGAAAAATAGAAAGAAGTTAAGCACTTGGGAAAACAACTCTCCTATAATTAATTTATTTGCTCAGATAGTGACAGAAAATTTTTTATTAATTTTGTTAAACAAGATTCGTGTAATTGTAGATATGAGTACATTTATATCGGTACCGCCACTCCATTTTCGATACCTAAGTTTTAAATTGAATTTTTAAAAATAAACATTTCTTCTTGAAACTTTAATTCTAGCTTAATTGAAAGCTAAATAATTAAATTTACTATTTCCGCTAAGTAAAATACTCGGGTATATTTCAAACAGAAATTATATTCATTGGAATGTAAAACATTTTGAAATCTTCAAATTTTCAGCGATTTTTTTTTTTTAGTAACCGACACATTTGTGAAAAGTTCATTCTCTGTTTAAAAATCTTGCAAAAATAAATTATACATCTCTCACTCGTTATTTTTGGAAAATTAACAAATTTAAAGTTAATTTAATCTAATTAAAAACAAATATTACTTATTTATAGCATGAAATTTAGAATAAAAGTATTTCTTAATCACAAAGATCTGACTCGTTGACCTATCAAGTAGGCGATGACAGTACCTGTCAATCAATCAATCTGGAAGTATGGTGACGAAAAGTTGATATAACTCAGTTTAACATTTCGTAAGAGGAACAAAACTTAAAACATGTGACCTTTTAATGATAAGTGTCTTATATGTTTCCAAAGTAAAAGAAAATGTGCAGTTTAACATAATAAAAAAATTAGAAATTATTTTAAAAATCTTAATTCTAAATGATTTGTATTCGGCTTATGAATTTTCGATTTGTAAATAAACTCGATTTTTAATGAATTAATAACCGAAAACACTGAGTAACTGGAAGAAATTTAAAAAGATGTTTGAAACTTTAATTAGCAAAGAAAAAAAATGAAAATATTTCTTATAAAAATTAACTATTCATCGAAATTTTTTCTTCTTCAAAATATGATATCCTAAAATTATAATATTTATAAAAACAATTAAAAGGTTACCTACATTAAAAATAGCGTATTTTTAATGCATTTTTGATTTTACTATTCGGAGCATATTTTCGGAAAAATGGTCCAGTAATAATAATTAAAAAAAAACAATTACATGATTTACATTCCCAAATGAGTCCTGCATTTAACTAACAAAAAATAACTGGTATATATAATTTTTTTTAGGAGTTTTATGTAATTAATTGAAGTGGGGATTAACGGAATACACACACACACACACACACACACACACACACACACACATATATATATATATATATATATATATATATATATATACACCAAGATTTTCTAAAAAGAATAATTGCATAAATAATTTTATTCATTTGTGAATAAGTTCTGAAAATGTCATTAAAATCAAACAATTAGCTGATTTTTGCAAGAATTTTCAAATTAATGTGTCTTTCTACGCCATAAAATGACTTGCGTAATATTACGTTTTGCTTAATAGTCACATTACGTGAACATAGCGCGAATCGATGACGGAAAACAAAAAAAAAAAGAAATTTTAATTGAAATTTCGAACGTATTAGAAAGTGTAGTGTTCGTACATTCTCTCCCACACATATATCCACATTGCAAAGCATTTTTGTAAAAAAATATTATTACTCTTTCACTTCTACGCATTAAAACAACATGTGTGTTTTCATCTGCGCGACACGCTATGTTAGCAGGCAATTGGTCAATCCTGATTGGTCATCCTTTGTTCACGTGTCAAATCCTATTTCAGCGCAGTCAGGCGTGTCCATTTAAGCTAGGCACATACGTGTTACTAGCCAGTTAGGGCTCAATTGCCCGCGGTAGCGGCCAGCTATCGCGGGGGACATGTTAGTTTTACCTAACTCACACATACACGCCCGCACTCAATTGCAGGTAGCAATTAGTGGCCTAAATTTATTTCTTACACACACATGCATGTGCACACACATTTCCCAATAGTTTTTTATGGGAACTCAAAAACTGTATGCATTTCAATTAATCTTTCATTGACTTTCTTCCAATGAACATTTGACTTCTATTAACAGACCAAGGGAGAAAACTTCTTCTTCCTCTATCCCCTTGTTTCTCTCAATAAATTGTATTATCTGTTAATACATGTTTTATCGTTGTTTACTCTGGCACTGTTTCTTATTTCCTCCGTAATGTGTTTGATTAATCATGCGTCGAATCGAATCATAAATATAAATATAGTAATGGACCTGGAATCATCTACAAAGGGATTAAAAAATTTTAAAAAACAATGACAACAAAATTTGATTTTTCCTCTTAATAATAGTTTTTTTTTCGGCAATTGAGTGGCGGTACTTATATCGATACAAGTAATAACGGCGTATTACTGCAGATCAGTGTAGGCACAAGATCTTTTTTGTTCTTATTTTTATCTACTTTTCGGATTATACAATGGAAGAATATCAGATTTGATAACGATACGAATTATTGTATGATTATAGTAAGAATAATGTGTGTACAATTTGACACGCATTCAATTAAATCTAGAATTACAATCAACTGATCAAATAAACAACTGGAACAACTACAGACGATCTCATGTCTAAGTGTATAAATGAGCATTTTTATTTAACTTTCAGTGACTGTATTATGGATATCAGCTCAGAATGAGAAATTAGAAAGCCAATTTCGAATTCCAGTCGAATTCGTTTCATTCACTTACGCATACACCCTTGGGAAATATATTAATCCATCTCTCCCCACTCCAGCTATGTGTTGAATAACAGAACAGATTGGGTTTTATAGCCTTAGCTAGCAACCAGTCTACAGCAGAAAGTAATGGCAACCTACTGCGGGAAAATCTTCTGCCTAGTCAGTGATGTCTCGAAAGAAACATGATCGCCCAAGCGTGTATAACGGAGACAATCTGATTTTGTTCTATGGGACATTAAAAAAATATTTTGCTGAAAAATCTTCCATTTTTTATGAAGGTTGGTGTTACACATAGAACTTGCCACTGTATTTTCTAAAAGTAACATCGTTCTTACGATATCCTTCGTGTTGACCTACAAACAAATCGGGATTTCTCACCTTATATATTACAGCTGGCATTTGTCTCGTTTTATCTTTTTTCATCTAAGAGTTCGCATTCATGAAACATGACGCGAGAGTGATGTCCCTTTACCTCTGGAAACGAAATGAAATGATTTTCATAAAATTTTAAAAAATATATTTTTCTCTCAATTTTCTATTTTGTCGTTTTGTTTGTTTTAAAATATAATTTAAGACAGATATTCAAAATAAAATATAGGAGTGAAGTTCCGAAAGTAATGCTTTCTATTTTACCATACCAGAAGTTAATGGGGTGGTATTGCAGTAGAGGTTGAACATTCCTGCCAAAAAATTAATAATTTGATTAAACTTCTTAAAAATAGCAATCTGGTAAAATGGCGTCTGATATAAGGGTGCTCAAGAAACAGAGGTGCGTCACTGAATTCCATCAAGCTGATAAAACTGAACCTAATGACATCCAACGATATTTGCTAAATGTTTAAAGAGATCAAACACTGGCTGTGAGAACAAATAAGCAGCCTGTGGTGATACCGAGCAAAGCGAGGGACCGGATGTTTGCACTCTCACGACCAGAAAGCAAATGACCAAAACTCGTCGGCGAGCACCCGGCTCCACGCAGATGTTCCGGTGGAAAACTAAAAAATAATTAAATATCAAATTCCAGTTCGCGAGCCTACGCGAACTTTATTTATTGGCTAATGAACATTTTAACGTCCTTTGGACTCATACTTAAAGGATTACTTTAATTGTAAAAACCTTAATTAATATGTGTATATATAAAATGTTGTTTCTAAACTCAATTTGCTTTTCTTGAATTATAACCTTTTTATGACTTATAGTGGGCTATCTGCAACGAGGCCAAATTCCGTTAATCTGCAACAACATACAACTACTCTCCACTAGAACAGAACGCCTTCCCCAGAATAAGCAGCCTACGCCAACCTACGAAACAGCGTATTCCCAGAAAGTGCAAGGGTGCTGATTGCATGGAGGTGAGGGTTAGGGTTTTGAAGCTGAACGATTGCTCTATCCAACTTTATTATTATGCTCCATGGTGTCGGCTTTCTTTATTTTGTTTTTATATTTTTTTATTTTTGTTTTATTTTTTGTGGCAATAAACAGGAATCATTATTTTCTGAGCGGGGGCGTCCTTCGCCGCTCACACACACACACACACACACACACACACACTCTCTCTCTCTCTCTCTCTCTTTCTAACACACACACACACACACACATAAATCTAGAGTTATTGTTATATATATATATATAGATTAGGTTCTATAGCCTTGGTTGGCAACCAGTCTACCGCAGAAAGCAATGGCAACCTACTGGGGGTAATCTTCTGCCCAGTCAGTCATGTCTCTTTCGGGAATTTGCTTGTCTTATTTTTTGAAATTTTTACAAAAATTCTTAAATTTGTATGAATCTATTTAATACTAAACATATAAAAAAAAAAGAAGATTTTTACTTTGTTCATTATTTTAGGACCAAACTTATAGAGCATGGTATGTTTGAGCAAAATTACTTTCATACATTTTCTTGGCTTTAAAGAACAATCAAAACATTCATAAATAATATATACAAATATGAGTTAGATATAAGTACAACTTACCAAAAAAGGTTTTGCTTGAATGATAGATGAAACAGTGTATCCTCCTCCTCCTCCTCCTACTCAAGATTTTCACTCTATACTGAAAACTGAGACTTCAGTGTTGCCAATATACATCAGACAGTGGGTGATATATTTGAAAGATACTTCATTCTTTATGATTAACCAAAGTTTTATCTGAAAATTGCAGGAATTGCTAAAATATGATAACTTATCCTTCTGGTCATAAAAATTGGACCATTGGCGCTAATGGTTTAGCCTACGAAACGAAATGTTCCTAGAAAGTGTATGATAAATGGTGGTAATTACGTAGGGGAAATAATGTTTTAGTTGAAAACTTGCGCTATCTAACCGTATCGATGCGATCTGTTGCAATTTCTGTGAAAATAAACAGGGTGCATTATTCCCCAAGCTTTCTTATTATTATTAGAAGTCCAAGAAGGGCAATAAGATATTATAAATAAAGCATTTAAAACTTTGTAAACTATAAGTCAGTTAAGTGCCATACGTGAAACACGCTTGGGCGATCCGAAAGAGACATGACTGACTGGGCAGAAGATTATCCCCCAGTATGTTGCCATTGCTTTCTGCGGTAGACTGGTTGCCAACCAAGGCTATAGAACCTAATCTCTCCTGTTATTTAACCCATAACTGGAAGGAAGAGTCGGATTAATACCTTTCCCAAGGGTATTTGCGCGTAAGTGAATACAATGGATTCAGCTGGAATTCGAACTCGGCTCCCCGATTTCTCGTTCCGAGCCGATATCCACTGGACCACTACGCACATTCTTGTAAACTATAAAATTCCAAAAATCAAATGACAAAAAATATCAGTAGAAAATTTCTTTTTGATAACTAATTTTAAATTGACTTTTTAAAAATAAAACATTTTCTTGAAACTTTTATTTTAGTTTTTCAATTTCAATTGAAAGCTAAATGATTAGATTTACTATTTCCAGTAAGCAAAATACTCTGGTATATTTCAAACAGAAGTTATATTTATTGAAATCTATAGTTTTTCAATTTTTAAAAAACATTTTCAATTTTTCGGCCATTTTTCAGCGATCGACACAGTTGTAAACAAAAGTTAATTCTCGGTTTTAAAAATCTTGCAAAAATAAAATATACATTTGTGAGACATTATTTTCGGAAACAAAGGCAAAATGTTTATAAAAAATAGATGATTTACATTTCCCAGGGTGTCCATCGTTTAACTAATAAGACCAATTTTTCCAACAAAATTTAATTTCTTAAAATTTCATGAATTTACGTGAAGTGGGTTTAACAGATGTAAAAAAAAAGTATTTTTACTAAGATCTTTTAAAAATAATAATTTTCGAAATACTTTCATTCATTTGTGAATTAGTCCTGAAAGTTTAATTAAAATCCGACAATTATTTCTAAATTAATGTGTTTGTCACCGGAAGAAAAAGAATTATGTAATATAACATTTTCCATTGTAAACTCTCATAATGATTTGGTTACCCGCTAACTAAAATCAAAACAAAACTTTTTTACCAAAATCTCGAACGTGTTACAAAGGATTAATTTTTTAAAAAATAATTACAAAATACGTAGATCTTCTCTCTTAACAATGATATAAACATTTTGATGGAAAAATTTGGTTTTTATTAATTTTGGGGTCTTTATTATTCATACTGTGATGTCCATTCACTGATGGTAGAAACGAAATTTCAAGGATTTTCAGTGGAAACTTAACATCCTTATCGGAATATATGATAAATCGGTATATAATGTTATCATTCATACATTGACCGTTTAATGGACAGATTATATTTTTTGGACAGTTGCATTTATTTTTAAATTAACGTTGTTTTTGTTGAAAATATATTTATTTAATGGTGTTATGTTGGGTCATAGATTTATCGATGTTATTAACGCAGCTAAAACTAATCTTAAGATTTTTGTTTTCGTGTTGTGAATGGTTAAAATGCTTATGAATTAAATAGAGGACAATTTTTCCTATATTCGTTAGAACATTACGATTGAAGGGTGGATTAATTTAAACAATACAATGTTACGCTTACGAAGTTTCTGTTTATTTCTACCGTCATTTTTTTTCCAAAATACTCTAAATTTACTTTGCTAAGCTCTAAAGCTTTTATTTATTTAATTACATTATAAAAAAATTTCCTTATTGCCAGAGTTGGTAGATAACCTAACTTGGACTGATTATGTAAATTATTTAAAATTTTACGATGGTGGTTTGATTATTTTCTGATATATCTAGGTTTGTGCAGTATAAGGTTTGTTATACCCAGTATTCAAGTCCAAGATCACATCAAGAAAGTTGATCATGTTAGTGTAGGGTGCGTCGGCTATGCTTGCGAAATGACCTTGTGCCGAACGTAACCGAACACACCACCTTTGAAAGAATCAGAAGGTTGAACAAAAGATAAAACAGTCTCGTAAGTGTACATTTATTTAACGAGAAGAATGACATCTCTTTTTGTTGTTTTGAACTAACACATGGAAAGTTCTGCATAAAGTTTTTTTTTCTTTTGAATGTGCGTTTAAAAGATTAAGGTTCATTCAAGATGAAATGGATTTGTGAAGAAAAGGCAAATCTGGTGTTTGTTGCCAACAAGTAACGAGGAAAAGTAAGAATCAATTAGTGTGGTGTGAAAGAGAGAGTGAGAAAGTATGAAAAAAGATGTTTGGATGAAACGTTTGGTTGACGATTTGTGATTCTCTGTAAAGTTCTTTCTTTTTTGTTGAGCCAAAGTGACAATGAAGAGAATCAATGAATGCAGCGCGAATGAGAAGGTGAGAGAATAAGAAAATGAAGGTCGCCTGGACTTGACATCCGGTAGACGATCTGTGATTCTCTGATGTGAAAAGGAAACATCACGCGTTTTATACGTTATGAAATAGGACCGGATCAAATTTTAAGATTTTTTTCCTTGCTTCTGATTGGCTAATAAATAAGTGATTCTATTTATTTTTGTTTTCGCTGACGTCAGCACATGTAAGAACTAATTGTCTCATGAAAAAAGCTTTCTTATTGGTGAATGTACAAAATGGATATGGTTTTTATTGGCCCATAAAAAAGTATAGATGTATCAGCTTGGATTTTCTGTGCAATCAAATCTTACGAAATCCGACATTAGCATTGGTGGTAGAAGTAATATTTAACTTCTTTTTTTTATTTTTTATTTACCGCGTTCTTATATTTTACCCGATGTGCGTTGTGTTGCAGTGGATAATGGCTCAGAACGAGAAATGAGAGAGTCGAGTTCGAATTGCAGTTGAATTTGTTTCATTCACTTACGCGCAAATACTCTCGAAAAAGGTATTCATCCATCTCTTATCCCTCCAACTATGGGTTAAATAGTAAGACAGATTAAGTTCTGTAGCCTTGGTTGGCAACCAATCTACCGCAGAAAGTAATGGCAACCTACTGCGGGAATATCTTCTGCCTAGTCACTCATGTCTTTTCGAGACATGATCACTAAAGAGTATATTACGTATGGCAATTAACTGACTGACTATATTTTACCATTTGGTAAGGAAGTACTGTCGATATCGGCCACTTCTTTAGCTATTTTCAAGGGGTTGTTTAGTCTATTTTCATGTTTTGACTGTATGGGTTGTATTATTTGATTATTTGTGAAGTCTAGTCTAGCAGAAGCGTTAATTTTGATAAATGTGCATATTAGCCTACATTTTAGGCATGACTCTGAATTTTATGAATTACAGCAATTTTCGGATGCTTATCATATCATACTGGCTTATATATAAAGTCTACAGGTGTATTTCTAAAGAATAATGCCTTTTAGTAAAGCAATGTTTATAATTAAAGATATAGAGCATAAATATAAAATTTAAAAACTTTAAAATGTCTGTCCTGCTATTTAGCCGTAGCTTTCAGGGTGGAGGGGCAGGTTTATACTTTTACAAAAAGTACAAATCACGTTTATGTTATGATTCTTGAAAAAAATTCAAAGAAAGGTCTGTAATGTAATTGATCCTGGTCAATTTTAGTCACGTTCCCACCGATGTGATTTTCCACGAATACTTTTATTGCAACTGCTCTGATTAGCTTTTTTTTCCTGGTGCATCGATGACACAAATTTAAGAAAACTCCTAGACTAGCATCTATGTTTCATCGTTTTTCTGTTAAACTAGCTAGCTAGATGCAAGTTCTACTTCTCTATACTAAACGTGTTTTCTTATCTGTGGAACACGCTTCTGTTTTCTTGCCTCCCTAACACACTTACAATATTCGAAGGTTTAACTGCTACATCAATCGCCACATTTTGTCTTGTTGAAAGTCTTTCTTTTATTGTATTTTTCTCATTTTTCCTCAATAATTCCTCCTCGTTCTCTTTTACTCCCAGTAACCACCACACTACGTTCTAGTACCTTTATGTACGGGAAACCCAGTGAGGATCGAACTCAATTTTCAGTCATAATTGATAAAGTAAAAAAGTTTACTAACCAATACACTAAGTTGAATTGCCCAAGAATAATTTTCTAGGCGTTGCTTAGACGTGGCACAAAATTGAATGTATGGGACACTTAACGAAGTTCGAATTCTCTCTTCTTGTCGTAATTCATCTAGTGAGACAAGCTTGCTAACCATTACATCATGTCAAAGTTTTTCTTAGCTTGGGAGTGAAATGATTAAAAAAAAAAAGAGAGAGAGATAGAGAGAAAAAAAAGAAGTTGCATTAAGAAGTCGACTGTAATGCGGTTTCAGGCTCTGGAATTTTTTTCACTTTTTCTACGCCATCGTGCTTACTTATGCAAACTAGGTTAAATATAACATACAAGTGTTAGATATGTCGTACTTTGTCGTCAACTACAAGTGTAGTAGAAGAAAGTCAATGTTTTACTTTGATCACTTCCATCAATACTTTGTTCATAAAGAATATTCTACTAAACTTAATCGTCAACTTTGACCAGTCTGGCATAAGGTCACAAGAATATAGCACCAGGTGAATATTACATTCATTACAATTTTTTTAGTGATACATGTCATTAGCTTCATAAACATTGCTTTATGTAATCATTGTGATATATACAAGTTCTATGTTTCCAGAATGTAGTATCGATTTTTAACGCACTTCCATTCAGTTTTGACTGAACTTTGTGTGGACATTAAGAATTGTCTCCCTTTGAACGTGAACACCCTTGCCAACGTTAGCCATGTTGTCACTTAGTTTTTCTGAATTTGGTGAAGAAAAGTGATTTTTTTTTTTTTGTTTTTTTTTTTTGCATAAGCCGGGCAGTTTCTCATTTCTTTTACGTGTTTTTCTTTTACAATAAATTCAATCCTATTTTTTCTATCTCTTCCTGTCGCATTTATAGCCTCCTATGTCTTAAAGTTTTAACGTTTTCCTCGAGCCGCCATTCGTCAAATGTTCTGCGGTCAGTCAGGTAAGTGCCATACGTGATACAGAAGATTATCCCGCAGTAGGTTGCCATTGATTTCGCAGTAGGTTGCCATTGATTTCTGCGGTAGACTGGTTGCCAACCAAGGCTATAAAACCCTATCTCTCCTGTTAGCTGGCGATAAAGGACGGATTAATAACTTTCCCAAGTGTATTTGCGTGTATATGATTGCAACGAATTCAACTGGAATTCGAACTCGGCTCTCCGATTTCTCGTTCCGAGTCGATATCCACTGAACCACAACGCACATCCTAATTCGCTGAAAAAACAGCATAGTATGGAGGAAAATATCCTCAAACTTAATAAAAACGAAGTTTTTCCATCAAAATGTTTATGTTATCATTAAGACGAAAGATCAAAGTATTTTTAATTATTTTTAGAAAAATTGTTTAATCCTTTCTAACACGATCAAAGTTTTGGTAAAAACAAACTTTTTTGATTTTAGTCATTGGGTAACCAACTCGTTACCCAAGTTTACAATGGATAATGTACGTAACTCAGTTTTTTTTTTCCGGTGAAGAACACATTAATTTAGAAATTCTTGCAAAAATCAGATAATTATCGGATTTTAATGAAACTTTCAGGGCTTATTCACAAATGAATTAAATTATTTTTGAAATTATTATTTTTAGAAAATATTGTTAATAATATATTTTCTTTTTACATCAGTTACCTCCACTCTTTACGTAAATTCTCGAAATTTCAATAAATTTTGTAGCGAAAATTTACTTTATTAGTTAAACGCAAGACTCACTGGTTGGGAATTTTGCGGAACATCTCTACTCTCAACATATAAAAATATTTTAAAAATGCAATAAAATTATGACATTACTTAATTAGATAAGCTTTTAGTTACTTTTCTAAATACAATATAAGGTTATAGAATGAAGAAAAAAATTTTAAAAGTGTTTTAATTTTTTCTTTTTGAATTATAATAATTTATAACATTTCAAATTTAAAAAATATTCTGCATAGCCTTGTGGTGGGTAGGTCATTAAGTTATTAAGTGAAAACTATGTTCACTAATCGAAAGATTTGAGCCATCGTATTTTTAAGATAATTTTAAATTTTTATTTTGTGTTTGAAAATGTTCATTTTTATTAAGTACGGTGTTCTGTAAGAGATATATTGATATAAAAAGTTTACATGTTTCAAGGATTGTTCCCCTTACAGGAAAAAAACAAAAACAAAAAAAAAAAACAAAAAAAACAAACTAAAAACAAACAAATAAAAAAACCCGCATATATAATTTTCAGTTGTTTTCAATTCTTTCATTTCACGCCAGTGTTTTATTAGTACATTTCTAAATTCAACAGCCTTTGCAAGTCATCCCTTCAAAATTTAAACTAAGTTTTACTTTTTTTAATTTCTAGTTTCTTCACTTTCTAAATTAATTGTTAATGTAGGCATCTTAACTAATTCCTGATAAGGTTAAAAAAAAAAGAGCGAATTGCAAAACCAAAAAGAAAAATTTAAAAACTTTCATAATTGAAAGCTTTCCTAATTTTCACGAAAAAAATATTTTATTAAATTTGGAGAATTATCATGCATGTTTATTTTTTATCTTATGTTTGGGAATTACTGAACTGATCATTAAAAACTTCTTATTTATTCATTTATTTATTTTGACAAACGAGATTGAGCAAATAAAAAAAACCGAAAAACAAATAATGCTATTAAGCATAATAACAATTATTATTAATAAAGAGTTATATGAAAAATAGATATTAAAAATATAAATTAATAAATATCACAACAATTCACAAATTATTGACTTATCCCAGTCTTGTTATATAATATCATTCTGTGTTATTAAATTTTACAATGAATTTAAAAGAAATTTTTATCTTATTTTAAATTTTATCTTTCAGGAAGCATCTTCAAACGTAACGCAGGTAAGAAAAATAAGCCCTCCGTGATTAAGAAACACTTTTATTCTGAATATCTTGCTATAAACAAGTAATATTGTTTCAAATCAGATTAATTTAACTTTTAATTTGGTAATTTTCAAAAAATAACGTGTCACAGATGTATATTTTATAATTGAAAGATTTTCAAACTTGAGAATTAACTTTCATTTACAAACATGTAGAAAATGGCCGAAAAAATTGAAATTTTTTATTTTAATCTCAAATTACTTATGCAAACTAGGTTAAATATAACATACAAGTGTTAGATATGTCGTACTTTGTCGTCAACTACAAGTGTAGAAGAAGAAAATCAATGTTTTACTTTGATCACTTCCATCAATACTTTGTTCATAAAGAATATTCTACTAAACTTAATCGTCAACTTTGACCAGTCTGGCATAAGGTCACAAGAATATAGCACCAGGTGAATATTACATTCATTACAATTTTTTTAGTGATACATGTCATTAGCTTCATAAACATTGCTTTATGTAATCATTGTGATATATACAAGTTCTATGTTTCCAGAATGTAGTATCGATTTTTAACGCACTTCCATTCAGTTTTGACTGAACTTTGTGTGGACATAAGAATTGTCTCCCTTTGAACGTGAACACCCTTGCCAACGTTAGCCATGTTGTCACTTAGTTTTTCTGAATTTGGTGTAGAAAAGTGATTTTTTTTTTTTTTTTTTTTTTTTTTTTGCATAAGCCGGGCAGTTTCTCATTTCTTTTACGTGTTTTTCTTTTACAATAAATTCAATTTCTACTTCGGCGTTTTTAAAAACGAGAGTTTTTTTTTTTCCCTCTTCTCTTTAAGATATAAATAAATAAACTGTTATTTTTTCTTTAAAATATTCGAAGCCTTTATAGTATTGTTCAGTACATCTCCTTAGAATTTTTTAAGTTCGCAAAATAGGCTCATTTGCTCGGGTCATTCGTCAAATTCTCTGTATAAATTCCTGTTAGTTCATTCAAACCTCTGGGTGTCTGGTCGGCGGGTGTTTGTGTTAAATTGACATCATCTTGTTGTCGTGAAACAAAATACTTATTTTGTCTAATTCATTTCGCTACTTCTGACACCATGCTATGTACATCGTAAATAGGTACCTCCAAACATTTGCAAAAAACAAAAAAAACAAAAACAAAAAGGAAAAAAAAAACAACAAAAAAAAAACAACAACAAAAAAAAACAAAAAACAGCAAAACATGATGTTAAGTTTTATTTTGCAAATGTTTATATCATTATTAAGAGGAAAGATCAAAGTTAGTTGTCATTATTTTTTTCAAAAAAATGAATCTTTTCTAACACGTTCGAAATTTCGGTTAAAATTTCTATTTTTCGTCAGTGATTCACCCGATGTTTACTAGAAGTTACTACTATGGGGAAACGTAATATTACGTAAGTCTTTTTTTTTTCTTTTTTTTTTTTGGCGTGAACTGCTGAATGTATGGAGCACCCCTCGAGGAACGAACTCTCTATGTAATTCATCAAGTGAGACAAAGTTTCTAATCATTACATCATGTCCAAGTTTCCCTTAGCTTGGGGTAAAATGATTAAAAATAAACAAAAACAAAAAACAAGCGAACGTTCGGAAGTCAACTGAAATGCAAACACGGTTTCCCGATTTTCCTCTCCAAGCCACTATCCGCTACGTCATCGTGTTTATTCATGCCCACTTAAATATAACATACAAGTGTGAGATATATGATACTTTATTACCACCTAAAAGTGTAGTAGAAGAAAAGAAAATCAATGTTTACCACTAGATTAATTAATCAGTACTTTGATCACTTTCATCAATACTTTGTCCATAAAGGATGTTCTACTTAACCATATACTTATCTGACACAAGGTCACATAAATGTAGCACCAGGTGAATATTGCATTCATTACAATTTTTTTAGTGATGGGTGTCATTTGCTTGACAACCATTGC
This sequence comes from Ascarosepion bandense, assembly GCA_037127315.1. Taxonomy (NCBI): domain Eukaryota; kingdom Metazoa; phylum Mollusca; class Cephalopoda; order Sepiida; family Sepiidae; genus Ascarosepion; species Ascarosepion bandense. The sequence continues at coordinate 66,465 of JBBBDQ010001185.1, forward strand.
TATATACAATTTCATTTTTTATGTATCTCAATATTTCTAAACTGGTTTTCGATACTCATCGATAATCATCTCCGATGTCATATTCGTTCTCCATTAGTCTTAAAACATTGGTTCTCGTTCAATCACTGACATTAAACAATGTCGAGCCTTGTTAGTACATAGATTGGTGGTTTCTCGGGACCACCCGGTATTATAAATGACCGCCTACAATCCGAAATACGTTTCGGCTTTAAATTAACCACAAGGAGTTGACAAGCTGTAAAAAATTAACAAATTAAACTGTACTTCTAACCTTTTAAAATGCGTGTAAGAGCAAGAATTTGAAATACAAAAAGAGATTTTATCACAAAAAATTCTAAATTCCATTCTTTCTTAAAAAGCAAGTGACATTTTAATTATCTTTCAAGGAATTTACCATAAAAAAAGTAGGTTCTTTTAGGCAAGGTATTTGAAAAGGCATTCATACACTTTCATTGGTTTATGAATCAGGCGAAAATTATACTGTATGCCAAATGGTTTCATCGTTCGTTGGTTTTTAGTTTTCATTACTAGAATTAGAGTTTGTATTCAAGAAAAAATTCTGAAAACTTTACTGTCTATTTACGTCATAAAGTATACATTATTCAAATTATTCTCATTCAAATTAATATAATTTTAATGTTTTCCATAAGATTTGGTGGGCTTACAGCAATTTTCTCAAATGACCAGAATGCGACTTCAGTACATTATGTAAAATTTTATTATGTAAGTCAAGGATTTTACAAGAAAATTTGTATTAAGCAAAAGATGTTTATAAAAACTTCCCAATATACTTCCGAATATATATATGATAAATATTAGCGGAAAGAATTATGACAAAATGGAAAAGTTTTTGTGTGACGCGTTTCATCCTTAGGATGTGCTGAACAGGAAGTTGTCTTTAACGACTTAAAACAGAATGACATATTTGCGTTTCTGCGCATGTGGATCGACGCAAATGTTTTGGTTGAAAAACAATTTAAAAGAAATATACATATATTAACCAATCAGAGAACCGACAAAATATATTTGAAAGTGATCCCCTTTAGACTTTCAAAAAAGTAGAAGTACGATTGATTTTGTTTACTCTATTCAGAGAACCTAATTTCAGTACTTCCATCAACACACATCAGGCAGAGACTATTGGCATACACTCATACCCTCTGTTTCTCTCGCTCGTTCTGCTTTCTCTATCACTCCTTCTTCATCAAGAACATTTCGTAAAGCCAGACACAAAGAAGAAAACACAGGAAATGAACATTTAACTGAGTGGTTACATCAAAGACACCAACGACTGTAAACACCGCTCCACTCATACGCAATTATCTCGTCAAATTTCAATCTGTTACTGCCTTCACACACTCAACAAACTAATACTCTTCTTACCAAGATTGTATCAGACAAAGAATATTCTTAAACTCTTCTTATCAACCTTGTATCAGACGAAGAACATTACTAAACTTTTCTAATCAACTTTTTTCTTATTCATTTCTTATAGTGGACAAGGCCAAACCAATCAAATCCAATCAATAATAAAATTACCTGGTCCACCATAAGGACTTTATCAGCCGAAGTTTATGTTTGTGATGCGACTACACATGCGCACGAACGAGAGTCGTGTAGTTCACAACTCCTGATCTTGAGAGTACAATCCAGGCCCTTGAAGAATATGCTATGGGAAGTATAAATGAAACTTATGAATGTGTTGGGTTTCGACAGAAAAGGCAGAAAAAAGGTAAATTTTTTGATATTTGTTTATAGCAGCCTAAGAGATCTATAAAAACCTTGTAATGTTTGTTGTGACTCGCTAATGAGAGTTCAAACTATCACTGACATCTAGAACCACGATACAAAACAAGGCATTGAAAGTGCAGTATATCACTCTAAAAAAGCAGTCGAGAAGGTGCAGTAGTTAAGGCAGAGGGACAGAAGAGGCGAACGTAAAGAAAACAAAACTGAAAAGAAAAAGCGTGTAATTAAGAAAGACAAATTTAATGTAGTTATTTACAATCAACTAGTCGAGACTAATGCCCTGCCTATGGCAAATACTGCAAAGCTTGTCATGAAAGGGATTGTTTTAAGTCAAAGTACCCTTATAGGGAATCGGATGCGCACAGACAAAGAATCAGCGGCAACCGGAAGATGAGTGGGGAAAAAATACACTCCAGTATCATGTGCACCATCTCGACAACACTTTGCAAGAGGTCTCAGAGGACTTACAGTGGGCGAACGCTGTTGATGCAAGTAAAAAAAGCAAATATGTCAAGTCATTCTGCTGGACAAAAAGGAAGTACTTTTTCAAATTGACATAGAAGTAACTGTGAACATGTTCCTAGCAAAGTTTGTTACAGAAATAATATCCTGTAATGGAGCCCTGTCAATGTGAAAGAAAAGACCAGCAATGCCACCAGAAGTTTGTCGATGAAATATGAGAAAATAAAGTATAAAAATAATGTATAAGAAAATAAAGAATAAGAAAATCCAAAGACACGCCATTGATACTCTCAGTGAAGTTCCTTATTTTCAGAGATGAAGATCATAGTTAAACACTGCTTGGACACCGGGCGAGTGAACAGATAGGCGACGTGAAGATACGTAACGAATTTTCCCCGTCGAGTTAGTTAGCCTCAAAGAAATGTTTGAAAATAAACTTATGGAGCTAATAGGGGTGACATCACTGCTTTTATAGCTTGACGCTGACCCTATTGTCATGTCCAGCAGAAGAGTGCTTATTCAGAGCATCCTCAGCTCAAGGAAGAATTGAGGGGATTAATCAAGCTAGAACTTTTCGAGTTGAGTTGAGTTGAGTTGAGTTGAGACCCGTCTCAAGTGTCAGTCACTTATGCAAGAACACTTCAAAATATATTTTCTGGATGACGGCCTCCATAATTTGAGGGATGTGAAGATATTTACGAAAGCTGACCTATTCTCAAGTTATTGACATGTCAAGCTTGATGAATATTCAAGTGGCCTGACCACATTCCAAACATGCTTTGGACGATATCGCTAGCGTCGCATACCCTTTAGTCTAAATTCTGCAGTTGAGATATTTCAGAAGAAAGTATTGGAACAGTTCCAAGACATGAAAGGAGTTGTAATTATTGTCGACGGTCTGGTGGTATTCGGCAAAAGTCAAGCAGAACATGACTGGTGTCGCCAAGTAGGAACCAAGAGTAACACTAAAAAGCTCAAAACGGATCTAGATGTTTTCACATCCATAGAAAACCGCATCACCAAAGATGGAATTGTTGTGGATCCAGAAAAGGCTACAGCAATTAGAGACATAGATACCCCAGATATTGTAGGAGGCCTACAAATATTTCTAGTTCGGTAACTTATGCCACAAAATTTATTCTAACCCCAATTTTCAACGAAGAATGATGCCTCATTAATTTAGTGAAACTCGAAAAAAATCGCCCTTGACATGTTGAAGGACACCCGTCTTGGCTTACTATGACCCACTCAAAAAGCTGACGCCTGAAAACAATACCTGTGAGTATAGCTTGTACATGCACCCTCATAGAGAATAGTCGATTCACTATATACAGAAGCCGTTCCATTCCAGATACAGAACATAAATTTCACTGCTACATCCATGGAAGGAAGGTGAACATTACAACAGACTACAAACAATTGGTCTTTATATGCCAAAAAATTCTGATGAGAACACCGAAACGCTTCCAAAATCATCTGCTGTGTGAAACATTACTACAACTCAGAAATCAAATGCAAACCTATAAAACGGATTCCAGTGGTAGTGCACGCTCATGGGTAGCAATAGACATGCCAAAGCCAGAAGAAACCAGCATGATGAACAACCTCACAATGCAATCGATGCAAGATCATACACTTGCACAAATTCGCTCGAAGACATGGAAAATCTATCAATGAGAGCTCTAACCGAAATTATTGTCGAAGGATGCCCTAACAAGAGTGTTACGGCCGTATACTTTGAGGACGAAAATGAAGCAGACGGCACACGCTGGCCATCTAGACCTCAACTCCTGTTTTAGATGAGCGAGGAATCTGATCTTCTGAACACACATTTTCAAGGAAATTCGGCGGTAGAGTATATAGAAGTCTGTACCACTTGTACAACGTATGCAGATCACCAGCCATCAGAACCTCATATAATCATAGCAGTACCCGGAAGGCCATGGCAACAAGTCGCAGCTGATTTCTTCTCATGGACTAGAAAAGAGTTTCTGGTCCCAATTCCGTTGAAGCTGACAGGCTAAACAAACCATCAATTGAGTCAATCACTGAATGCTTAAAAAGCTACTTTGAGCGCTACGGAATACCAGATACTCTAACAGTAGACAATGACCTTCAATTCTCATTTCATGCCTTTAAAAGGTCTGCAAAAAACTAGCTATTCGTACATGAAACACTCTCTCCAGAAAACAAATGGATTGATGAAACAGCTAATGCAGCAGTCAAGATTATCAAGCGCTTCCTACAAAAGAGTAAAGCCTCTGGAGATGACCATCTACTGAAACTGCTGAATTTCAATAGCCCACCAACTGAAGCCCAGCCCAGCTCAGCCCTGAACAACCCAGCTCAGCCCAGCCCAGCTTAACCCAACCCGAAAGCTCTTCGGCAGGCGCATAATTTCATTAGGACCAACAAGAGACAAAACTCAGACCGCATTATCTATACACTGTAGAGGAAGTATAGAAAAACAAGAGAAAAGACTGAGGCAATATGATAAGGGCAAATAACTAAAAAACTAGAGGACAAGATCCGTGTTCAGCGAGAGAATGGAGTGAAGCTACGGTTTCAAGAGAAATAACTGGCTGGTTATATGAAATTATGACTGAAAATGGAAAGATATACCGACACAACAGACATTTTCTGCGTCAGACCTCTCATTCCATCCACTAATTCCCACAAAACAACAGCTTACATCAGTGAAGGAGATAGATCAAGTGTATGAGGAAAACCTGGTAGCATAACTTGGCGGTAGCCTACACGAGAACGAAGCAAGGCTAGAAGAAGAGCAACAAACCCCAACAGACGCGGTCATGTCGAATTAGTCAAAAACCAGCTCGCGACAGAGATTAATAAGAGTTTGTTTGGGTCATTTAATGCCGAGATTTAATTTTCTTAGGGGCATTAATATTTTCTTTTTTAAAAATGTATTGCTAGTATTTATAGTATAAAAATGTATTTATATACTTTCATAGTATTTGACCCCAGTTTGGAGGTTAATTATTTACCTATAGCTGGGACCCTAACCGATACTGTCATTCCGGGTCAGAGTTGACCTGGAAACAAACAGTTTCACAGCTTCAGGCTCCTCAAAACCTCCCGATCATAGGCCTTGCTGTCGGATGTAGTTTATCATCATATCCAGGACGAGATTAATAAGAGCACTTAGGACATACTAACGGGCTCCATATATAACCTGATCAGAACAATATTTTTTAGCCCAACCGTCTCCCACCGCCAAACGCCCCTTCCTTCGCACACACACACACACACACACACACACACACACACACACACACACACACACACACACACACACACAAACACACACACACACACACACGCATGTGCGCGCGCGTTAGCCCGAGAAAAAAAAAATAAAGGTGAACGATCTAAAATGATAAAAAGTTACGTGTATAAGTAACTTTTCTAGTTATCGCCCCTTCCAACCCAAGGAACTCTTCTATTTAGGAAATACTCCACTTCCTGTAATGGTGATGAAGCAATAAATGTTTATCGATCCTCACTATGTTTCCGTCTTCTGTCATTATAAATAACATATAACGAAACACAAACACATTTATCCTGCGTCGTACAGTTGGGAGTTCGGAGTTTATCCTTACATGGGAATTAGATACAATCATCACAAGTTGTGTACTTGTAAAACCATTAATACTGTTGAGTCATAAGCAAACAGTGCAAATTAGGATGTTGAGAAAACATTCTAACAAATTTACTTTTGCCATCAGAATTTCAAAGGCTCATTTCAAAACCGACGAAGTCTCCCCAGTTAGCATTCTCTTTGTTCCCTACATTTAGACTTGTGTTAAACTGAGTTAAAATTAGTATTTCATTTCACTAGTAAAATGATAGATCTGTGTATTTCTATTTTCAAGTGAAACACGAGAAAATTACCTGTTTCAATCAAATCATTTAAGAGCAGCAGAATAATTTCTGTGATACATTCATGACATCTTGTTTGTTACTATCTACATGTGCGCGTGTACACACACGTGCATAGATGTACATGCATGTCCAACGTATTTCAGACTATTACATTTATTGGGTTTGATTTAAATTGCGTATAGCTACAACATTCTTAGGAGCATTTCACACGAAACTACTTAAAAATGTTCTATCATTAATGTTGAATAAACTTATCAGCTATAACAGAATCTCTTAAAAATGCAAGGCGTATAGGATTAAACGTTTGTCCATAAATTACAAAATGAGTGTTCTATAGTTAATTACTGTAATAGACCGACAGATATTTTCAATTTTATACACATGTACATAGATACATGGTCAAGTGAATGTATTACTAGTATATGTAATATATTCATATGTAATATATTCATATATATTCATATGTAATATATTCATATATAAGATACATATTGGTTTTGTTCGCGGCTTGAGATAATTATATAATTATTACTAATCCCAAGCCGTTGTAAAAGCTATTTCAAATATTCATTTTTAAGGTTAGCGAGTTCTACCTTTTTGGAAATCTGATGCTACAGATTCTTCTTATACTCCATCGCCTCTACTTGGCCTTGTTCGATAACAAACTAACCTTAGTAAATACCAATATACATATTCTTTCGTAAGTAAAAGAAACGTACGGACATTATTTTTAAGGCTGCACACTCCTAGACACGATATAATAGATGTTGGAAGAAGTGCAGAAATATGCGTTAATAATACGTATATTGATTTATACGTTCGTCTAGTTTGTGAATTTATTTCTTCTACTCGACTGGGAAAAAAAGTGATTTTTGCATCTTCCACTCATTATTTTTGCTTCAGAAATCGAAGATTTCAACGATTCGTCGAAATAATGCTTTTTAAAAACCTTTTTTTTTAATTAAAAGTAAAAACTCTCTTATGTAAAAAATAAAAATCTCTCATCGTAAAATACATGCCTTTGGAGATAAATGTTGTTCACTGTTAAAAATATAATTCCATTATCATTCAGACACACAAATGCTGCTAATAATGAAAGATTCGGAATTCTTCATTTGATTTCATTTTTATAAATAATTACTTTCATTTTGATTTTCAAATACTGACACAAAATAATTTTTTAAAATTCTATGTCTTATTTTCAGAAAGATAAACACATTTAAATTATTTCAACAGCAAGAATCAAGAAATAAACATTTAGTTTGATAAATAAAGCAGACTGGTTATCTGTGATGTTCAAATTAGTTTGTTGTCGCAATGAAAAGAAAAACTCAGAAAAGAGATGTCAGTGTTTGAAGGTCAACGTGAGCCTCATTCCGTAGTAATTATTAGTTTCTCTAAGCACGGATTTAGAAATATATATATATATATATAAAATCTGTAAATAAGTTGTGAAATTTGAATTATATATATATATAAATTAAATTTCATTCTTCAATTAAGATCTATCTATCTATCTATCTATCTATCTATCTATCTATCTATCTATCTATCTATCTATGTTACGCATATGTATGTGTGAGCAGGTGCGCTGGAGTGTGTCCCCACTCATGTGTGTGCATTTAAGGAAATAAATTTATCATATACAGTTATAGAATTATATCCTTAAAGAATCAGTTTAGAAACAAACTCATAAAATACGAATAAATTGGGTCCAATGAGAAACTCATATAAAAATACATGAGTTGAAATTGTGTGTTCAAAAGCTATATATATATATATATATATATATATATATATGATTTATTTGAGAATTTGAGAATTATGGGGAACATTAATGTTATCCGAACAAAAATATGTTTTTTTTTGTTCATCTTGTTATAATTCAAACATACGTGTAGCAAATAGAAGTGACGTCATTTGTAGACCCGTTTGTAACTGTGTAAGTGATATAAATTTTAAATGTATATTTAAGAAATACTCCGGTAGTCACCGTTAACTTAATGGATAATGAAAAAAATAGCAAGGAAACATTCATTCCGTTCATTTTAATAAGACTTACCTGAGTATATATATATATATATATATATATATATGTTAGTTTTATTAAATCGTCAGAAAATTAGCATAGGTTTCTGTGTAACATAATGACTTGACTAATCCGATAACCATAACGACAAGACTATATATATGTATATGCGTGTGTGTGTGTGTGTGTGTGAGTGCTTGTGTGGCATAATAAGATATATAACTTTTTATACATTAGAACAACATTAGGAAACCAATGACAAACTGTTTATCTTGTTTTTATATATACGCACATGCATACATACGTGTGTGTATTTCTGTAGTTATAACTATTTGTGCATACATATCTATACATATATATCCTGGCTAAAAGCAATCGGATGTCTAATCGTACTGATGAGCTGTGATACTGCGAAACAGCTCTGTCTGCGGATGACTATATATTTATATATATACATGCACAAACAGTTATAATATATATATATATATATATATATATATATATATATATATATATATACCAGTACCAGGGGGGAAAGTGAATATAAGATATAAGAACCTTCTAGAAAAATTATTCAACCTAACAATAAGTGTGAATTGTTATTTTCTCAAACTAAAGAAATGTATCATATATACATTTTTAAAATCATAAAAACAGACACGCCCGCTTTAGTGAGAAAGAGAAAATGTGTGTAAGAAAGAAAAAGAGAAATGAAAAGTGGATTTAGATGGTGAATATTTGTTTTTAACCTTGCTATAATTATCTATTCTTAATTTTCTTTTGCTCCTCACTTGCGCCGACATACCGGCTTAAGTTAACGCGGGAAAACCGGCATGTTTGGTTAACACGCGTGTGCACATTTACATGCCTCAACCGAAAAATAGAATAATGTCTTTGTTGCAAATACCACACTATTACAGGCAAACAGTCGGTTATTTCAATTTTTTGTCAGCTGTATATTTAGACTAGGGAGTAAAGGAATTAAAAACATTAATCAAAAATTTTACCTGAAAGTTTAAAATGCATTAACGAAAATGTTCCGATAAATTTCACTGGTATAAAGTTTTTGCAGTGGATATAATTATGCACTTTTTATTTAATACAATAACTAACACTTCATACTTTCTGCATTAAAATATAATATTTTACACGTTGAAACATTTAATGTCTATAATAAACTTCACTAGATAACAATTTGTTTCTGATTTCGAACTAATGTTAATTGTTTGTATTAGAGTTTCGTTTGTCCAATTTGATACCCGAAGTTTCTATAATGCGTTGATTAAATGTTAAATATTGAAAAGTTTGATTAAAAAAGAAGTGAAAATTCATTGTAGTTTAAATCTCAATGGTATCATTCTCATATAGCGATTCAGTGAAAAATAATCATTTTCTTTTAATGCTAATACTTCACTAATACTTCTTTTATTTAATTTATTCTATTTTGCGCATTTCCTGTCTATTATACATTTATCTACACGACTATTTGTTTCTGATTTCGAACCAATATCAATTGTTTGTATTTTTAGCGACTCATTAATGGTGGATTTATTTTAATCTTTTAGTTATCGTATGTTCATAAGAACCTGGTTATGTGAAATGCCTAAGAAATGTGCTACTCTCTATTCCTGAATGCAGACTCGATGTTATTTTATTTATATATCTTTTAAAAATTAGTATATTATTCGGCCACGTTGTTGTAGCAACAACCAAAATGAGGATTTTTAACTGTAAGATAAGAAGACTGAGTAAATTAATTTGGATTTTAAACGTTTTCTAAACTCGAACTTAAATATAGTATTTGATAAGTAGTAATATTCATTAGCTGCAACGGTTAGAGTCTACCACATCATCAAAGTACTCTCTTTGGTATGAACCAAAAACAACTGGTCTAAAAACAAAAGCATTTACTTCAAACTGTACAAAATAGCCAACGTCAATTAAATATCAAAATGAAATTTTTTGGTACCTAAAACGTTTAAGAGTAAAATAAAAACAACTGATTTTGGGAAGCAAATTTTGTTAATGTCTTTCTCATGTCTGCATGCATGTCCCTAAACTTGCAATGTATCCGATTTTGTACTAACTTCATTGCTGGATGAGCCGTTGCTCATTGATTGGTTGGCTGGAGAATTTCACTTTGCACATGGCGTCTCATAGAGCCAGTCGTCGAAGCGCGCGAAATAAAAGCCGGCTACAATGTTTCTTGGGTGGTAGTAGTAGTCGTTGGCACAAAAATGCCGGTTAATATAATGTATACGTACATGGATGTGCGTGTGCCCACGTGTGCGTGCGAATGCGTGAGTAAGAGAAGTGTCACCGATTTGGAATTACGAATATCTCCGTTTTATTTATTTATTCATTTTTTTGAAGACGTCTGAAATGCAATTTTAATGCTTGAATCATAAAGCATTCTTGAACAGCTAGCATGATATTTTAATTTTCAGCTTTCATTTCTGTTTTTTTTAACTCGACCTAAATTTTATAACGTTTACGGGGCTATTGAAATTATAATCGAATCTATGAAATTTGTTTTTGAATGTTTGATAACTAAGAATACTTACTTCAAATATATAAAAATATAAACTGTAATTTACAAAAATGTCTCAATTGTCCTCGTCTGTGTATGTTTGTTTCCTGACTGTGAGTACCTGTGTTTCTTGTGTATGTGTGTTCGTGAGCCATTCTCTCAGTCAGTCAGTTAAGTGCCATACGTGATACACGCTTGGGCGATCATGTCTCGAAAGAGATATGACTGACTGGGCAGAAGATTATCCCGCAGTAGGTTGCCATTATTTTCTGCGGTAGACTGGTTGCCAGCCAAGGCTATAGAACCCAATCTGTCCTGATATTTAACCCATAACTAGAGGGAAGAGGCTGATTAATACCTTTCTCAAGGGTATTTGTGCGTATGTGAATGCAAAGAATTCAACTGAAATTCGAACTCTGCACCTCGATTTCTCGTTCCGAGTCGATAGCCACTGCTCCAAAACGCACATACTCAGTGTAAAAACTAAGTCAACTTGACTTTTTAGTTTTTATGTATACATTCACGTTCATGTTTGTACACATTTGTATCCGCAGGCCATTGTATATTTGAGAGGGATCGATCGATCGATCGATCAATCTATCTATCTATCTATCTATCTATCTATCTATCTATCTATCTATCTATCTATCTATCTATCTATCTATGTGCCTTAAAAAATGACAATCAGATCGATACACAATCTGTCAAAAATATAAAGATCTACATACTTAGAATAGTATAAATTTGTTCCCTTCACTTTGCTTCCTCTCACTCGCACGCAAACAACTGCATGTCTACATATGTCAACACCTGTAAAGAGATTATTTATTCGAAATGATAATCAAAGTTTAATTTCAGAAACCGAGTTGAAATCAACTGTGACAATTTGTTTATTACAAATATATATATATATATATATATATATATATATATATATATATATATATATATTTGCATCCACACCTATCTATAAAGATGCTAATATAAAGAGATAGATTTATAAATGCATTTAGATTTATATGCACATATCCGGGTATATACGAGCATGCTATCATATCTAAGTGAACTCACGTGGTTGTTTTTGACTGTATCATCATGCATATTTTTACACACACACACACACACACACACAAACACGCATGCATGCATGCATGAATGCATGCATGTGTGCTCATAAACAACTATATAAAATATGTCGTCTTTTTATTGAATTCCTAAAACTATTTTAGTAATTTTGCGGATTTTTCACATATCACATAACTTGCATGCATATTTGACTATTATATATAACTGCACATATTCTACATACATATGCAAAATCTATCTATCTATCTATCTATCTATCTATCTATCTATCTATCTATCTATCTATCTATCTATCAACTTATGTATGCATAATGGCCACTGTATTCATTTTTAAGCATCTAAAGTTTATAATAAAGTCTATGCAGTCATCTAAGCAGCTAAATGTCTTACGTGTGTATGCATACAGATTTATATTTATATTTGCATGCAGACTTGTATGTATTATTTGAATGCGCGAATGACTGCCATTTTCATCGACCTTTAAATTTCATTGTTTTACAATAAGTAAATGTATTGTAAAGTTTTTAGAAGCGCACTACTTTTTTGTATATTATTTTTTAATATTTTGATGAACTGGAAATATATATATCTATGTGTTTCTACATTTACGCGTAATTCTGTCTTCTTGCACTTCAATGTGTCTTGTAAAATATTGAGTATATTCGGTTTTTTAGTATCATCGCATTTATATATGAAACTGATATGTATGCATGCGTGTGTGAAACTAATGTGCATGTGTACATATTATCAGCTGTGTCTGCATGTATATACGTGAAATTAATAATAATTAGCTATAATCTAATAGTATGCATTTGTGTACGTAACTGTTTAATTTGTATGTGTGTAAAGCAGAAAAACAAAATGTATCAGGGAAGTTAAAACATGTTCCTAGTTAGTAATTTAAAAAAAGGGTTTTACTCTTTAACCGAATATAGATTTTACTAAAAACGTTTTTATTTATTCTTATTTTTGTAGATAAACGGTTTTTGTCTTTACATATACTAAGGAATATACGACAAAATAAATAAAACAAAGTTTAAGATAGCTTCTCTCACTCATTCTCTCTCTCTCTCTCTCTCTCTCTCTCTCTCTCTATATATATATATATATATATATATATATATATATATATGTCTGTCAGTCAAGCTAATTGATATTGTTTTATGGGTTTAAAAAGCAAAGATCCCTCCATTTTACTAAGTTACAAACGCTCAGTTACATTTATGCTTCTTGTATGATCTCAAGGTTTCTTTTTCACGACTTGCCTATGTGAGTCAGTGTGAGAAATTGAGAGCACATTTTCTCTTATCCTTGTTCCTTTACATTTTAACAAGTATTAATGATCATGCTTGTTCGTGTGTGTGATCTGACTTTCGTTTGCACATGTTAGTGTGTATACATGACTATGTGCGTGTACATTTAACGTTCTTTCATTATATAGTCTACAGCATATGCATTTATTTTCTGGGTGCACACAAGCAAACATTTCATTTGTGGAATATATGTGCAAGTTTTCCAATGAGTTTGATCAGGGGTTTTCTAGTTTTCAATTTTTTCTGTGCTTATCCCCACTTTTTTCGGCTCTCCCCACCTTCACTTCATAACCACTGACTACATCATCATTATCATCGTCATCGTCATCGTCATTAAATTACTCTTTAATTTTTTTTCTCTCCTTTCATTTCACTATTTTCTTTCTTTCTTGCTTTCCCTTTTGCTCACCATTCTCCCCCACTCCAACCCAACACCAATATCCTTTAATAATTCTCTCCTTAATTTATTTTTGTTTTTCATCTTCTTCACTGAGACCCTGCCCTGACTCTTTTGGCACTCCCTCCCCAACATCATATCTTTCTCCTCCCGCCAAGTTTCGTCACATCAGATCCCCACCACATCCCACTTCGCTTTAAACCCAGCCCCCACCCTTCCACTACATAACTTCTTTCCACTTGCCTCCTTCTAACCCTCTCAACTCACAAAGCCTGGGAATGAAGACCATCCGGGCTACCTTTCTCTTTCCACGAGGATGGAAACTACCAAATATGGCAATAGAAATGTTCGTTCTGACTGTGACGACTGTCGTCACCACCACCAACACCACCACCAACACCACCACTATCACCACCACCGCTGCCGTAATCTCCAACCGCCGACACTCCCACTACTGCTACTGATGCTATTGGTGTAGTGGTTGTGATGGTGGTTGATGGGTTGGGTGGTGGTGGTATGCTATTGGAGACGGTGGTTGGCTGGCTGGCTGACTGGCTGTACTATTTGTTCTGTTCGGGTCAGTGATGTCCCAGTGCCACCTTGCTGCTTGCTACAAGGTCTCTGTTTCCATCCTTCGTAGGCTTCCGTTTCTTCGTGTCTTTTTTCGGGCTGGGGTGGGGGTGCTTTTTAATGAATCACACGCACGAGCAAAAGTATATACTTGCCGAGACGAAAACATTAATTCTCGTCAACACACTGACAATTAATACACATGAAAGAAAGTAACAAATACTCTTTCTCTCTTGCTCTCTCTCTCTCTCTTTCTCTCACACACACACACACACACACACACACACACACACACACACACACACACACACACACACACCTAAAAGAAAAAAATGCAAAAATCCTGACATAAGAAACTCATATTCACGTATGCGCACCCACGGATAGATACACATCTCTGTGTGTATATATACGTTTTAAGTTTTATACAGCAAGTGTTCCTTGAAACTATTCATTACAAAGAGCCAACAAGATTTGGCTGTTTAATTTTTTAATTGGAAAAATACAATAAAAAATTAGAAAGACAGTTCTTGTCGGTTCTTTTTAAATCAACGTTCTTTATGTGAGTCCGAGGTGCCAACTTCCTTGAAAAACAAAACTTAAATTACATACCTACCCTTAGAAATCGGTAGTTAAATAAGTGCTACACACACACACGCGCGCACGCGCACGCACACACACACACACACACACACACACACACACACACACACACACACACAGTCAATTATATCCCTATGCACCAATACTTTCACTAGAGGAATGCAAATAATTGTTTTTTGTTATAGACCCTAAAACTCGACTCGATTAGAAGCATTCGCATAAATCATTTAAATGTACTGAAATAAGAAGAAGCATCATGTGAAGTGCCACACACAATTTCACACATCATTATTATTATTATTATTATTATTATTATTATTATTATTTATGACTTGATATTAATAAGCTTAGTTCACAGTAAATAGGCCACAAATGTAGGCAATCAGTTAGGATATAACACTCTTTACATTAAAGAAAAGGTTTGCAAAGAAACATGTTTATTCATGCCCATGTACATGAGGAAAAATATACTTCCTCGTTTTTATGGAAACGTGGCGTAAACACTGACGCATGGAGGTATATTCATCCCTACCCTCCTCCCCAATTTTGCCATGAAAAGGTTTAAGAGTTAAGAAGAGCTAAACAAAGTTCCGGATTCGAAAATCGAATCTCATGGAAGGCATTCAGGGTGAATGAAGAAGGCACACAATCGTCTGAAATCGAAACATGTTTCCTTTTGTGTATAAAAACTTAGACCAGGAATGACAAGTTAAACTAAAGCCATCACAATGTAAAACAGTATTTGAGAATTATTGGTGCCTGTGACCAAAGCTGTATTAACAGCATATGAGATATAATCAGAAATAATTAGCACACACACACACACACACACACACACACACACACACACACACACACACACACACACACATGAAAATATTTAATGTTTAGCCCACATCTTCTTGGCGTCAGTTTAAACTGACACCATTTTTTAAATATATTGCGACCATTTTATTTCGTTCACACAACACAGACATAGACATGCACACACATTTCGTTCGCACAACACATGCACACACACACACACACACACACAAACAAACACACATGGACAAATTGAATGTTTAACCCATATATTTCTGGTGTCGGTTTAAATTGGCGCTGTTTAAAAATCAATATATTCCGACCATTATATTTCGTTCATTTTTTTATTGATTTCAGATGAAAACTTTTCAAATTTTCAACATAATTTAGATATATGGAAAAACGAAGGCGTCACTTTAAATTGACGTCAGAATGATATGCGTAAAATTCCAGTAAGGAAATCCTTTAACACGCTTAATTTAATCTTTATCTTGCCCACCCATCCGCAAAAAAACAAAAACAAAAAAAAACAATAATTGTTGAAAACATGTCCTTACAAAACTTGACGTGATTGAGTCAGGTAAGTAGTAATACAAAATGCAGCTGATTGGTTAGTTAATCTTGAATGGGTTGCCGTGTTAAACTTTTGTCTACCATAAATTCATCGAGTGAGGATTATTTTGGCGATGTTCACCTCCTCTCGTATTATCTTGTAACGAAATGATACTGAGTCCTCGGCTTGACTGAATTTTTTTCGTCAACTATCGTAATATACCAATACCAAAATCTTTGTCAAAATATCAGGTGAAGGGACAGAGTGCAGGCGATGTTAATTCATATTTTTTTAAAGTTGAAGTGAACACAAGAAAACTCAGCCGAAATTCGAACTCGATCTGCTGATTCTGCATTCTGTGTTAACAACTGCTCTACAGTAAGACAAATTTGAAATTTCTAGGGCACATACTGAGAAAGGGGCTCGGACAATGAAAGCTAGGGGATATAGAAAAACAGCGCATCACTTAACAAGCTTTGGCAAATGGTTGGTAGAACAAGTTCTAGGAGAAATAACAAAAAACCAAAGTTTACTAAGAGATATAAAGGACTGGAAATTGTGGAGAGCCATAATAGCGCACACACGTCCTGAAAAGTCATCAGATGACAATGATTTCATATAAGTGCAATCCTGTGTCTATTTAAATGTTCAAAAATTCGGTAAGTCGAGTTCGAAATACACTTGAATTCCTTTACGCGCAAATACTCTTAGGTAAGGTATTAATTCGTCTTTTCCATTCCTATGGGTTAAATAACAGAACAGATTGGGTTTCATAGCCTTGGCTGACAACCCCTCTACAGCAGAAAATAATGGCAACCTACTGCGGGATAATCTTCTGCCCGGTCAGTCATGTCTCGAAAGAGACATGATCACCCAAGCGTGTATCACGTATGGCACTTAACTGACTGAATTGGAAACATACAGACGCATCAACGTAAAAATATAAACTTAGTCTGATAGAGTTCCGAAAGACGAAACATGTCACACGTTTTTTTCACTTTGTCCTTTCCCCTAAAATTGTTCTTGATATATAAAACTGTATATAACATTATCCCATATATCAGTCAGTTAAGTGCCATACGTGAAACACGCTTGGGCGATCATGTCTTTTTCGATACATGACTGAATGGGCAGAAGATTATCCCGCAGTAGGTTGCCATTGCTTTCTGCGGTAGACTGGTTGCTGACCAAGGCTACAGAACCCAATCTGTCCTGCTATTTAACCCAAAACTGGAGGGAAGAGACGGATTAGTATCTTTCCCAAAATGTATTTGTGCGTAAGTGAATGCAATGGATTCAGCTGGAATTCGAACTCGGCTCACCGGTTTCTCGTTCCGAGCTGATCCCATATATATATTAATAAAATACATGACAAGAGGAAAACATTTTATGTCAAAGTGCTTCGTTCCTTGAGGAACTTTATCAAAGCAAGTGTAGAAATATTATTTAGGAACCTGTATTTTTAATGCAGGAAAAAGAACGTTATTTTTGCAATGGATTCAGCTGGAATTCGAACTCGGCTCACCGGTTTCTCGTTCCGAGCTGATCCCATATATATATTAATAAAATACATGACAAGAGGAAAACATTTTATGTCAAAGTGCTTCGTTCCTTGAGGAACTTTATCAAAGCAAGTGTAGAAATATTATTTAGGAACCTGTATTTTTAATGCAGGAAAAAGAACGTTATTTTTTTTCTCCACATTACTTTTTTTTTAAAGTTTAAATACAGATCCCCAAATTAAATGTCTACACCTGCATTGATAAAATGCTTCAAGGAACAAAACGCGTTGACATAGAAGGTTTTCCTCTTGTCAATTTTAAGAATTAATATTGTGTTTATAGATACATTTATTTATATAAAAACATTTTACATACATATTGGCTCTTCCTCTCATAGCTTTTACGTGCAAACCACTTCAGAACAGTCTATATCTAGCAGTAAATAACTTCAGAACTATGAATACAAATATATTACTTGTGTGCAAAAGTTTCCATTGAAAAATCGGTTTTAACAGTATAGTTTTCAGTTCTCAAAAAAGGGCGGTGAACCTTTGCACATTCTTAACAAAAGTGTATTCCATCTGTTGAGGCTCAATTTGTTTGATTAAACTACAGTGAGTTAATTCCGTTTCATTAGTCGGTGTTCGAATACAATAAGAGGCCAAAATTTCGAATGTTGATTCTCAAAGAATCATGGGAGATTATTACAGCCTAATATTAGTAAACACATTCGTATTGTTGTAAAATCTGTGGTACCTATATACTATCTACTCCACCATTATCTTGTTAAATTAATGAATACGTGCAGTTATGTAAGTAACATAATCAGACATCAAATGCGTTTAAGCATATGTGCATTTATATAAGCAAGTGCATGTATAGATGTGATTATAATTATACATAGAAGCCTAGAAAACGTGTGCACGTTTATCTGTTTTGCAACGAATAAAATTTTTTTTTTCCAGTTAAAGTTAGACTTGTTCAGAAAACGGTTATATAAAATAGCGCTCGATGCACAATACAAAGATTGAATGTGCAGAGCTATTAACCTCTACCATCTGACGGAACCTTACTGGTAAAAAACCATGGTAGCACAAGTTTTAGTATTTCTCGATTTCAATATATATGCGTGTACCTGCATATATATTTTTGCCGTTTGGTTGGAGTGAGTGAGTACAAAAACTGTCCATATCGTTTACTGTCCCAAGGGCTTTCGGCCACTTTAGCCATTTTCAAGGGAATTTATTTTGTGGATATGTTATATATGTAAGTATGAAACATGAAAATTAAACTAACTACACCAAAATCGACTCCCTTGAAAATGGCTAAAGTGGCCGAAAGCCCTTGCGATAGTAAACGATATGGACAGTTTTTGTACTCACTCAATCCAACCAAACGGCAAAATGTAAAATCGATGAAAAAACTAAATAAAAAATTAACAAAATTTTCCTTGTCTTTCATATTTAACTAAAGATATTTAAAAGAAAGATAACTGCCAAAGTTAGGTATCTCTACTAAATCGCTGAAAAACAGCATAGTATGAATAAAAAAGGCCACAAACTTAATAAAAAACTAACTTTTTCTATCAATATGGTTATATTATTATTAAGAAGAAAGATCGAAGTATTTTTAAAATATCTTTTAAAATTTTCTAATTTCTTCTAACACGTTCGAAATTTTGGTAAAAATCTTGTTCTGATTTTCGTTAGCGCGTAACCAGATCGTTACGAGTGTTTAATGTAATATTACTTAACTCAGTTTTTTTTTTTCCGGTGACAACCACATTAATTTAAAAATTCTTGCAAAAATCAAATAATATTCGGATTTTAATGAAACTTTCAGGACTAATTCAGAAATGAATAAAATTATTTTGGAAATTATTATTTTTTTAAAAATATTGGTAAAATATTTTTTTTACATCTGTTACTCCTCCCTCCACGTAAAATCATGACATTTTAAGAAATTAAATTTTGTTGCGAAAATTGGTTTTATTAGTTAAACGCAGGACTCATTGGGGAATGTAAGAGTTTGAAGAGTTTGAAGAGTTTGATTATAGTTTGAAGAAAAAAAATTTCGATTAATAATAAAATTTAAAAGAATTGTTTTCATTTTTTAAAAATTATAATAATTTATAAAGTTTCAAAAATACTTTAGAAATGCTTGAAAGACTTTTTGGATTAGTTTCAAAACTTATTAAGCAAAGAATATATTTACTAATCGAAAATTAAAACGTTTGATACAAATCGTCGTGCCTTCTTATTTTTAAAGTAATTTTTATTTTTATTTTTTTGTGTATTTGAAGTTTTTTGTATGGTAATTTCTATGTGTAAATTAAATTGTGTTTCAGAGTTTCTTCTCCTTGAAAGAAAAAGATTTGTACAATTATGTCACTTGTGATCGCCATACACTTATATCACATCTGTCAAATCTGTCAACAGATACAGTGGAAACGTCAGAAAGTTGAACTTTGTGTTTAAGAAATAGTTTTATTCTAAATTTTATGCTATAAATAAGTAATACTTGTGTAAATTTAACATTAAATTTGTTAATTTTCCGAAACTAATATATCACAGATTTTTAAAACCGAGAATTAACATTTGTTTACAAATGTGTCGATCGCTTAAAAATGGCCGAAAAATTGAAAGATTACAAAAAAAATTATATATATATATATTGAAAAATTTTAGATTCCAATCCATATAATTTCTATTTAAAACACACCAGAGTATTTTGCTGCAAATAGTAAATTTAATCGTTTAGCTTTCAATTAAAACTAAAATAAAAGTTTCAAGAAAACTTTATATTTTTATAAATTCGATTTAAAATTTAGATATCTAAAATGCATGAAGGCATCTACTATTTATTAATATATTAGTATATACATATATTGCATATATGTATATACGTATAAAGATCGCACTGAGGCGTGAAACTGAAGCAATGCTGATTCTAGTGCTCAGTATCAACATTTATAAATGCTCAATTTCCGATAGTCGGCACTCTTCCAGTATAAATATACCTGGTTTACCTCCCCAGTATCTCCGTCTAATTATGTCTCCGTCTTTCTGTGTGTACCTAATTCTCTTTCTGTCTATGTCTCTGTGTGCATGTGTGCGTCTATTTCTGCATCTGTCTTTTCTCTCTCTTTATGCAGATATCATTGGAAACATAATTTGGCAAAAGACCACAATAGTGAGATAGCCATAGAAATATACACATTTAAAAACTCATATTTTACACGCGTAATACACATTTGGCGTAGTGTATACCAACTGGTTGTGATATGTAGTACATACTCGGATGTAATACATATAACTCAATTGATTAGCACCAATCAAGCTTCAAAATGGACCTAAGAACTTTTCTTTCTTTCTTTCTTTCTTTCTTTCTTTCTTTCTTTCTTTCTTTCTTTCTTTCTTTCTTTCTTGTCACTACCAGATCAGATAATTATAGGAGACTGATTTGCACATATACTCACACATCTATTCTTTTTATCTTTTTTATTGTGACGTAATGGACAATATCTGGTGTATGGAAGGGACACAACAGAAATTGCTCACTTTTGAAGCCACACACTTTATGCATCATCATTTCCATTCATGGAAGCATTCCTGGAACTCCATTTTTTGGGATAGCAAGCAACTACCTTGTTGCATTCTCTTGAACTCTCGTTTCATTCAATTGTATTTTGTTTTTTGAAAAGGAAAATAGCAAGTGGCGATATCTAGGGAATATCGTGGTTGTCGGATCTGGTGTGACACTATCTTCCGCTGATATATATTTTTTTGTTTGGTTTAATAAAACGGAGAGAGAGAAATTAATATTAGTGGTATTATTAGTTGTGCTTTATTGTAATTTGCGATGTGAGCTTATGTAAAAAATATTTTTAATACTATCATGTACTTGTAAAATCCGGGGAATAGAAAAGTTGGCTGACGGCTGGGAAAGAGAGAGAAAAATATAATTATTCTTCTTTTTTCCGTGTTCGAGACGGCTTGTTTTGGACCAGGTGGAAATTTGATAAAATGGTCGCAGTCATAACAGAATGTCAGGATTTACTTGATGAGGTCAGGTAGCGTTAAATCCTCAACAGTTGTTCCTGGGAATTGAAAAATCTAAAGATGATGTAATCGAAAGAAAGAAGACAGAAAGACATGGCTCCCCGCAAATCGTGTGGGTGGAAAATAATCTCATTTAGGAAATAGTTTTAGTATTTTCAATATTGAAAATTTTCAATATCATTTTAAACTGTTAGAAGATATACACCGACATAACTTTGTCTTAATTTTCCAAATTCATTTACTAGATGGTTTGTGGTAAATTCATCTAACATAACAAATGTAAATTCACTACTTAGCAAATATCTACAAACATCAATCAAGCCATTGCATTTAATGATTAAACTAGTAAAGAGTAGTAAAGCGATAGAATGAAAAAACTGTAAAAAGGAAATTGAAAGTCAATGTTTCCCCTTCAACAAGAAAATCTTTCACAAATTTTTTTACCAGATTAATTGCCAGAAAGCAATAGTTAAAAAGTGAACCCCCCTCCACTAAATCAAAGCAGCAAACTATGGATTACTTTCAGAAAGGAAGACTAGAAATCACAAAATGAAGTGAAGAAAGACAAATAGAAGCACAAATTAAATTAAAAGAAAGACAAATGGAAATTCAAAAGGCAAATGAAGATAGATAGATGCAAATCCAAAGACTGAACGAAGAAAGACAATTACAACCGCAAAGAACTATTATTAAAATTAACAGTCAACACAGAAGAAAGGAACACGGAAAAAGAGGCAACTTTTTCGCAAGATGCCGTGTGGAACGCGATAGAAAACTTTAAGTACTCTATTGATGAAGACAAAAATATTACAGGCGATATGAAGACATTTTTAATATCGATTGTCAGAACTGGACAGAAAAGAAAAAGTTAAGGCTTTTGCTCAGAAAATTATACGGCGGAATACACTAAATTTGTAGATTATATTCTGCCAAAGAAGACAAACGACTTAACGTTCGATGAGGCAGTGACATGCCTCACTGAGATATTTAGCCCCAAAATTTCTTTGTTTCACAAAAAGTAGAAATGCTCGTGAAAGACGAAAACGAGGACTATCTAACAATCGCAGCCAACGTCAACTAGCATTGTGACGACTTTAAATTAGCTGAGCTAACTCCAGACAACTTTAACTGCCTTATATTTGTCCAAGGATTAGTCACTGCTAAGGACAGCGAAATGCGAAAACGAATGCTTACCAAACTCCAAAATGAACCAGGTTTAACGCTGCAAAAACCATCAGAGGATTACCAAAAATTCCTAATATTAAAAAAAAAACAGTAAAAATATTGAAGAATCAGGAGTCGCACATATTCGTAAGTTAAACAAAAAATTACATTTTTCACCCTTCCCAAAAGTAAAGCAAGATGTTAATGATAAAATTACAAGATATAAAAAAACTAAATTGAATGACAAAATTACAAGAGATAAAGCAACTAGTGACAGAAATCAAATAAAAAACACGCCCCCCCCATCTGCATGTTACAGATGTGGTGGATTGCACTGGTTTAGAGATTGTCGGTTCAAATACAAAAACTGTCTAGCGTGTGGAAAGATGGGACATAAAGAAGCTGTATGCAGAAACAAAAACAGTCTAGTAGGGTAAGATCTAATAGAGTAGAATATGAAAACAAACAAAACACTAGGAAATATGTAGAACTTGAAATATTGAATAAGAAGATCAAACTACAATTAGATTCAGGTTCGGACTTAACAATAATCAATCTACAGACATGGCGGAAACTGAATCGGCCGACTATGTTACACACACACACACACACACACACACACACAAATGCTAAATCTGTAACAGGAAAACGGATCAATTTCGAAGGTGAAATAATCGTGAATGTGAAATTTCAGGGAAAAACTAAAAAAATTAAAAATATACGTTATGAAAAACATAGACAACCTGATAGGAACGGGCTGGATAAATCCTTTAATGTAAAGGATTTACCCATTAGTTCTTTTTGTAAAAAATAGAGTGTGAGCCTTCAGAAGCCATGAAATTGAAGGAAGAATTATACAAACAATTTCTAGAAGTATTCTCAAGTGGGTTAGGACGATGCAACAAATTCGCAGCAAAACTCGAGCTAAAGCAGAATGCTCAACCAGTATTTAAAAAAAGAGAAACGTATCATTCGCTACAAAAGATAAAATAAAGAGCTTGATAGACTAGAAAAAACTGGGATCATTTCAAAAATAGAATTCAACAAATGGGCGGCACCGGTATATATGTGAAGAAAAACTCTGGAGAAACCCGTGTGTGTGTGCAGATTTTTCCACTAGTTTAAACAACGCGAATTTTTTTTTAAGAATAAAAGGATAATTCAGAAGTAGGTTCAGTAATCCAGTTATTCCGAATATTTTTAAAAAAGGTGAACATAATTAAAAAGCCATTTTTATTTATCCAAAGCTTATCAAAAACAGTATCAAAGTTTTGGAAAAACAGATTGATGAGTCCTATTATTGTCACATACAACTGCAATTACTTGACCGTTTGATTGCATCAACTATATATAAATTTTTTCATATAAAATAGTTGCCTCTAATTTTTCAGCTGAGTTAATTTTAAATAAATTTTTTGGTCCTCCATTTAAACATTTTACCATGATACCAATACTGATTTTGCTAATTCTTCAAAATTTTCAACCAAACAAAAGAAATTTTCCCCTTGATATTGAGAATAACTTTTCATCCACTAAAAGAATAAACCAAAAATAAACTTTTTACTGATTTTCAGAATTTTTACTAAAATATCACCAACAAAATTAAAGTCATCAAATTTTGAAACTTCTGATGTCAAAGCTGGTAATGTTCTTACACTGAAAATCATGGTCAAATCATCCTGAAGTCTGTTATATAATGACTTAGATGTAATAAAGTATTCGAATGCCCTGATAAGAATATGAGAATCATAATGTTTTGTCTCAACACTTTGTGGTGACATATCATTAATATGCTCTTTTAATTTCTTTTTTTATTGTTATCAATTTTTTAAGTCACTGAGATAAAGAATTGCTTCATTGATTTTTGACCTGTGCAGATACATCGACATTCGACTTCTTGAAAGAGAAAAATTGATTGTAACATTCAAATCTCAAGTTTTCAAATATTTTAATTAGAAACGTTGGAATACTTCCAGTGCAAAAAAACAAAAAACAAAAAAAAAAAAAAGACAATAGATTGAATGAACAGCTGATTGTTTGATTTATAGCCTGTTACTGTTGATAAATCCTGTTGATCAATATTCTGATATATTTTTCAAGAGTGAGAACTCTGCTAACTTATCGGTTTGTACATTTCGCAGAGAAGAAGAAGTTTTGTTTCAGGACGAGGTAATACATACACTACAGCAAATGATCAAATATTGATGTTGGATTTTTGGGTCATAATTTTATTGTAATAACCGCTAATTCATAAGCAAATAGAAAATGTCTTTCACAACCAACAGTTTGTCAGCGATGTTGTCGTGAGGTATTGCATTTAACGATCGTTCTTGCTCATTCTGATCTCTGGGAAGACCTTATTTTCTTAGTCATAGTTACAATGATAACATGCTAAACAGTACTTTTTTACCATTTTGATAAAGACTTGGGGGTATTGAAGTTAAAAAATATTAACTAAACTATTACTTTGTAAACATTACATGGTGCTTCTAAAAAGTGTATGAACTTTATATTCGAAGGTCTAGAGTGTTTGGACTTCTGAATTTAGTTTTCAGAATTTAAAATTTAAAGTTTGTTTGGATGTAGGAGACTATTTAGAAACTAACATGGTTTAAAAATGCCAGGACAAATGAATTTAGGATTAAGAATGGAATTTTAACGTTTGGAAAGTTAAATTTTAAATAATCATGTTGTATGTTGTGGGGCGATGAGGATTCATCATAAAACTAACCTGTTTTATATTTTACAGCATATATATATATATATATATATATATATATATATATATATATATATATATATATTAATTTACTGTAAAAATATTAAACTGGTTAATTTTGTTTTACATTGTTAACCACAATGTTAGTAAAAGTCAACATACATTTTTAAATACTCGTAAATAATAATTAAAAAAAAATTAAGTCAATACAGACATAATATTAAAGTAATTGTTTCATTGTTTTTCAAATGAGCAAATTTCTGCATAGAAAAATAAAAAAAATTAGCAGTGAAATAAAGTTACATTCATTTTATGTTTTCTTACAAGTCGATATTAACATACTTCACGTGTTATAAAGAAAACAAATTATTCATTAAAAAATAACTCTATAATAAAAATATGCGTTATTATAAAGAATAATAGCATGAACAGAAATTTAAATGAACTTTCTGTGACAAAATCATGATTGTCATTAATCATGATTTTGTCACAGAAAGTTCATTTAAATTTCTCATTTTCGCTGTTTAAAATAATCGCAAAAAGTAAAAAAGAGAAATATGATATTGACAAGACAATAATGTCACCTCCTTTACATTTTGGTGGTATATTTTCAAGAATAGTTGTAAAATATTAAATTTATAATTGAATTTAATTTTTGACATTATGTGATAAATTTTTAGTAAGTGTCATTTTTTATTAATTTTGCTGTGAAAACATTAGATTTTGATTTTTTAATGTCTTCTATTTATTTACGGAGAGAAAAATTTCACATACTTTTTTTTAAAAATACCTGTTATGTTAAAGAAAAACATAAATTATTCTTTAAAAAATACTTTTATACTTAATATGGTCAGTTTTAAGAAAAATAGAGAAAAATATTAAAATTAAATTAACATTATGTTATAACATTCTTAAATGACACTTGTGAATTTCTCACCGAAATAATTATTTTAAAGAGAAAATATGAAATGTTCATATAAAAAACATAAATATGACATTTACTTCAGTATCTTAAAAGATAAACTTAATTTAATCCAAAAGGAAAAAGTAAAAAAAAAAAAAATTAATCCAATTCCAGTAACGAACTTTTGCATCTCAATTGTTCGCCCCCAGTCGCTCACTGGCCTAAACTCGGTGTAGAGGCCTGAGCTCAGGATCGGCATGATCCTATATCCTACTAAATATTTTATTTATTTTTTAAACCGATATTTTTATTATTTCAAACGTTGTTATTCTGCATTTTCGTAAAAATAAAAAAAATGTAGCGGGTATTTAAAATAGTATAATCACGTTTGAAGTAGAGAGAAAGAGATAAAAACAAAAGTAATATTTGTCAATATAACATAAAAGTGTAGATTTCTAAGGACTCTTAATGAAATATTAAGTTAGTCAACTGATTCCTTGCCATATTGTATTTTAATTCAAGAAGTAACTAAAACCGATGACTTTTGACCCCTATATTTGATAAACATCAAAATGTGTTTCTTTTTGTTGGTTTTTCTGTTCCATCTTTTCTTCCTTCTTGTTATTTTTTCTCATTTTATTCTTTTACTGTTGCCCTCTGGTCATCTTCCTCTTTTTCATTTATTTCCTTTTTTATTTTATTGAATTTTCTTTACTAATAAAATCTAACAGTTTTGGAGGCCTCCTTTTTTTAAGGAAGAATTAATCCTTCTTTGTATTCTTTTCTTTCTGAGACACTTTTCACACCCCCAACCTGCCAATTATTTCAAATTCCAGACCCACCCAAATTTCTCACACTTCTTATCTTTCCATTATATTTATCTCCTCTCACTGCGCGCCTTATACTTTTTCCCCTTATTTTATGCCTTCATATCACAGATTTTAGACAAATTTTCTTTCTCCTTTACTGCAAAATCTTGGCCTTTTATATCAATCTTTACTCATTCTACACTTTTATTCGCTTTACTTATCATTTTTTTACATCTTTTTTAACACTGTAACCAGTCTGCCTTTTTTAACTTTATTTTTTCTGCAATGCATTATAAGACACGACTCACACACACACACACACACACACACACACACACACACACACACACACACACACACACACACACACACATATATATATATACTTCCAGGTGAAGAGGAGTCAAGTTTTTTTTATTTTGAGTGCTCTGGCATTTATTTTATTATGAACAGTGCTCAATATAATGAGTATTATAGAGCTTAATATAATTATATAGTTATGAATTAATTGTACATTGTGACACGGAAATTTCTATGTTTCGATTATGTGGTGTCTTATATGATTATTATTATAAGATTATGGAAAGACACCACAGATGTAACAAATTGGTTTTATAATATAAAAGAAAAACAAAAAACAAAAAAAACAACTGCTCTTTTATCCAATTTGATATCGAGGAGTATTCTCCATCGATATCAAAAGAATTATTTGTTACAGCCTTGGAATTCCCCACTCTTTACTCAGATATAACGGAGGAGGAAAAAATAATAATAATGAATGCAAAAACATCTGTGCTCATTCATAAGAACAGTGGAAAAAAAAGTTAATTCCAAAGAGGACAATTTTGATATTACCATGGGATCTATGAACTCTACGGAATCTTCAAATATGGTAGGATTATTAATATTATATAATCTCATGGACTATAAGGAAGTAAATACTAAAGACATTGGACTATATAGAGACGATGGACTTATGATAATAAGAAATGCCACAAAGTTCAAAATAGATAGAATTAGAAAAATGATACATAAGAGTTTAAAAATCTCATTTTAAAAGTAACAATTAAAACTAATATAAAAAAAGTAGATTTCTTTGTTGTAACCTTAAATCTAGAGAAAAATATACACTAACGATACAAAAAACCAAATACCAATCCTTTATACATCCATCCAAAGTCTAACCACCCTCCATCTATCATCAAGCATATACCCTCATCAATAGAATACAGAATTAGTAGAAACTCAGCTAATGAGAAAGTATTTAAAAAGCATAGCAATTTTTATAATACTGCATTAAAAAATAATGGATACAAAAACCCAAATATTAAATGTGTAAACGAGAAAAGTAACCCTCGAAGAAAAAATAGGAATAGTAATATCATCTGGTACACACCCACTTTCAACCAGATGACTAGTAGTAAATTAGGGAAAAAATTCCTCGTTTTAATTAAGAAACACTTTCCAGAAAAAAACAATCCACTAAGTAAGATCTTTAATAAAAACTATTAAATTAAGTTACAGCTGTATGAACAATCTAGAAAAAATTATAAAAGAACACAATAATAAGTTTTTAAAAACTTCAACAAAATCAATAAAAACAACCGGAAAACAGAAAATAACAATTTAGACAAGAAAAAATGTAATTGTAAAAACACCATAGACTGTCCGTTAGAAAACAGTTGCTTAACGGAATCAATAAGAATATCAAAGAAATAATATATCAAAGAATACCTACTAACCAAAATTATATTTTATAAAAAAAATCTTTCCTTTAAAAAAAAAACTTTACAACAAATAAATAAATTGACTAAAATGATAAGTAAGTAAAAAATATAGAATTGGTGCTGAATGAGAATACTACATCAAAAGTAATAAAACTGAAGGGAAAGAAGGAAAAATGATAAGATCAGGTTAAAGGCAGGTTAACATCTTGACCGTCAAGGAGGGAAACGAAACAAGGGAAAAGGGTAGGACGCGGGAGGAAAAAAGAAAAAAGACAAAAAGTTGGTTAGTAGGTATTCTTTGGGGCCAAATCCCAAAATGAATCTCCACTCTGGTTAGCCAAAAGAAACACACATGTAAATTTTTATACCTTCCCACATACATACACAGCAAATCAAAGGTTTTTGTCATTTAAATGTAAATCGTCTGCACAACCAACAGCAACATTGCCTGATAATGAGAATCTATATCGAAACATAGAAATTTCCGTGTCGCAATGTACAATTAATTCATAACTATATATATATATATATATATATATATATATATATATATATATATATACATATATATATGTGTGTGTGTGTGTGTGTGTGTGTGTGTGTGTTATGTAATACTAGCATCATAGCCCGGCGTTGCCCGTGCAACTCAAAACATTTTAGTGGTAGGAGAATATGCCACGTTTTATTTTACATATTTTGCTTTTGTTTTAAAAAACACTTTTTAAAAAAAAATATTTCTTTTACTTCAAAATTACAGGGAAAAATATTCACATTTTTTTGATGACCAAATGAATTTTTAAAACGTCGAAATAAAAATTACATATATATATATATATATATATATATAATTTTTCGTTTTAGTGTTTTTGTTTTTTTAAAAAGGAGTGTTCTTTAAAGTTGTCACGTGATGTACGCGGCGGGAATCATGTGAACGTCTGTCTATTTTTTTGAAAAACTTTTAAAACACCATTTCACTGTTAAATAGTGTAAGGTTGATGGTTGGAAAAATTGTTTGATATATAGTGCCTCTCTTATAGCGAGGTGCCTATGATATTGTGATTTAAATAGTATTTTTACATTTTCAATCAAAAATTTTCATAAGGGTTCTTGTATGTTATGAGTTAATAAATGTTTTTTTTTATTGCACTATTATTCCTAGATAGGTGGCATGTAAGACGTCTACTCAGGGAAGTGGTAGTATGGCCAATATAGGTAATTGGTTCATAACAAGAAACACAATCTTGTAAAGGGCATTGAAATTCATACACTATATGTCATCGCTAGTTTAGATTTGATAGGGTTATTATCATTAAAAATAACAAGGTTTGCTGTCTTCCATAAGAAAGGTGCTATATATCAAACAATTTTCACCTACCATCAAACTTACACTCTCGCTGGTCTCCAAGATAATTTCACAACTTGACCCACACAAAGCGAGCGGCGGGGACGGAATCCCAATCACAGTACTGAAGAAATGTGCTCCAGAACTCTCCTCTGTCCTCTCTAAACTCTATAACCTCTGCCTATCTGCTTCCTGTTTTCCTGCCTGTTGGAAGTCCTCCTGTGTAGTTCCTATATTTAAGAATTCTGGCGAACCCTCAGACCCCGCCAATTACCGCCCTATTAGTCTCCTTCCGATCTTCGGCAAAGTTTTCGAAGCCATTATCAACGCCGAGGTGATTCGGCATCTCACGGCTCACAAGCTTCTCTAACAAACAGTACGGGTTTCGCTTCACCAGGTCTACTGCTGATATGCTAACGACCATTACCGAGTACATATACCAGGCTCTTGATAAGAATGGCGAAGCCCGAACCGTTGCCTTGGATATCTCCAAAGCGTTCGACAGGGTCTGGCCTCTTATGCAAACTGCGGAGCTACGGTATAACTGGACATCTGTTTGACCTCATCCTGTCATTTCTCTCTAACTGCACATTGAAGGTAGTATTAAATGGGCATGCCTCCCAAAACTACCATACGAACGCGGGCGTCCCTCAAGGTTCTATCCTAGGTCCCACGCTCTTTCTGATGTACATTAATGATCTCCCCGACGCCATTAGATCCCAAGTAGGCATGTACGCCGATGACACCACAATCTACTCTCGCCTCGATCAAAAACCCGGTGTGGGCGACAAAGCGAACCTCGCTGCCGAGCTTGAAAAGGACCTCCAATCCGTAGTGGCCTGGGGTAGGAAAGTTCAATGCTTCTAAAACGAAGCTGTTATCAACTAACCACCATAGACAATAGCATTTACCTCCCATTAGCATGGAACAAGCTTGCCTCCCAGAGAGTAAAACACTACGCCTCCTTGGCCTTACAATTTCGGCGGACCTCAAATGGAATGACTATATCGAATCCATTGCCAAATCTGCCGCTATGAAAGTCGGCTCTCTGTGCAGGGCTCGGAAGTTTTTCCCGCCTGAATCTATCCTGCACATATACAAATCTACCATCAGCTCATGTATTGAATACTGCTGCCATATCTGGTCGGGTGTCCCTGCTACTCTCCTTGGGCTTCTTGACAAAATACAAAGGAGGATCTGTAACGTGGTTGATACTGACTTGGCAGACCGGCTGCAACCACTCTCTCACCGGCGTGATGTGGCTTCCCTGTGCCTCTTCTACAAGTACTTTCATGGCTTCTGCTCCGATGAACTTAGATCACTGGTGCCGTCTAAGCACGAATTTACACGAGATACTAGATTAGCAACTAGGTCCCACCCTTTTACAGTTAAACAGATAAGGTGTAACCGTAATTTCTGCCCCAACAACTTCTTTTCTCCGCTTTTCGCCAGTGGAATTCTCGTTCACAAGTCTGCTTTCCCGACAGCTACAATCTCCAGGTGTTTAAATGTAGGGTCAATAGACACCTCCTATCACACTAACTTCCAATTATTCTCAGAACATTCTCATCTACCCAACCCTCATTCTCGGTATCCTTACCCGCCTATCACCCACCCTCTGACATTTCCTATATTTAATCATCCTTACTCCACTCTATGTAGCCCCCTGCGCAGTAGTGGCAGTGAAATGCATTGCACGGGGTGACACGCTTATAAAAAAAAAATAAATAAAAAATAAAAAAAACAGTGGAAATGAAGTTTTGAAAGTTTTAAAAAATAGACAGACGCTCACATAATGCTCGCCACGCGCATCACGTGACAGCTTTAAATAACTCTCCTTTTCAAAAAAAACAAAATAAAAAAACCTGTGAAGAGGCAGAGAGCGATTGGAAAGTGGAAAATTATTAAACATTTTTACATTCCTTATTTCCAGCAAAAAGGAAACATGCAAGATTACTGGAAAAATGAAATAAAAATTAATGGGAATTTTCTTTGTCGTTTTTAACTAAACGTGTCTAAATGAAAGATTGCTAGCCAAATATACATTAATATATGTATATATATATGTATAGGATGCGATGAATAAATTGCCGTCTGAATTACGTAAAAATATAAATAACGCTGACATCTCATTTTAACAGATATATTTACAAGATTACACAAAAGTATCTTGAAATACAAAAGCGTAATTTTATTCAATAAAATCGCCATTGGATTCAACCACGTCTTCAGGCGACTTCGGAATCTACTGTATCTCTTTTGGACAGTCTCTTTGTTTAAGTTGGTCAATACTGCCATAATCCTCATCTTCCGTTCATCTTTGGTGTTACACAGAATTTTTTTCGTCCGTCGCTCAACTGCGACCCGCACATAATCAAGGGGGTTGCAGTCTGGTGAGTTAGATGACCAGATGTAAAAGGTGATGTGGTTTCAGAAATTGTCTGACTACCATAACTGGTTTTTCCTGCTTGTGTGACATGATGCAAATTCCCGTTGCCATAGGATCTTCCAACAGCCACCTTCTTGACCCAGGGTAGCACTACCTCTTCAGGGCACTTGATGAAGGCCTCCGTGTTAAGTGTGAGGCCCTGTGGGCAAAATGAATGGAAGCATAAATTCTCCATCAGTAAAAATCACTCCAAACATTTTCGTAATCATCACTAGACTCATCTATTTATTTCCGAATCCTTTGCATTGTCCAGGGGTTAATATCCAAGCACTCTCAAATATTCATACTAGAGCTTCCGGTGCGAACGCTGAGCAGTATCAGTCAGTCAGTTAAGTGATACACGTTTGATCGATCATGTCTCGAAAGAGACATGACTGTCTAGGCAGAACATTATCCCGCAGTAGGTTGCCATTACTTTCTACGGTAGACTGGTTGCCAGCCAAAGCTATAGAACCCAATCTGTCCTGTAATTTAACCCATAACTGTAAGGAAGAGACGAATTAATACCTTTCTCAAAGGTATTTGTGCGTAAGTGAATGCAAGGAATTCAACTGGAATTCGAACCCGTCTCCTCGATTTCTCGTTCCGAGCCGATATTCACTGCCCCACAACGCACATCATGTCATTTCCGAATTTCTGGTGGAGTGAATTGGTCATGGTGCCCATTTTCTCACAGACGCTGCCTAACTGACTTTACTAAGCTGTGCAGTCGACAAAATAAAAAGCAAACAACGCGCATGTGCAAAATTAAAATAAAAAATGGCGATAATTTACCCATTGCGCCTGTATACGCATCTTTTTTTTTTCAGATATATAAATATGTTCTTGTGTAATGAAACATTGAATGAGATTCCTGGCAATGAGTCGAATTCTCAACAACAAAAACATCCCCTGATGTTCAATTCCATCTGCCAACAATTTAGGCCAACTACAGAATAATAACTTATCGCTCACTAAGTATTTCTTACAAAAGAAAAATTAGAATGAAAATTTATCATTCAATTTAGATTTATTGTTTTCTGTTAAAAACTAATAAATCAATAAATGAAAATTAAGACTCACTACATTGAGACATGAGTTGAAGCGTGTTTGTTTAATTATCGAGATGCAGATAATTTTAACTCGTCCCGTAAACTGAATATCTATCTATCTATCTATCTATCTATCTATCTATCTATCTATCTATCTATCTATCTATCTATCTATCGTCTGTTTCTTAGAATTATAAGATAACGTTTCCCCGATGTGTTTATTACATTTTCCCACGAAAAGACAAATAGAATGAATTAATGACCAATGTCAACATCGTGAAAACAATTTTGTCTTCACCTTACTTGACCATTTTATTAATCCCTCATTTAAATGCCTTTTCCTGTCTTCAATTTTATGCCTGACTGATACTTCCTAGGCTATAAACACGTACACATAAGCTCACGTACGTAAACAGTCAATATACATACACAAGCACATACACATTTTTGCGTGTGTCTGTTTTATTTATTTATTTAAGCGTGTGTGGATTTATACGATAGAATGCTGACAAATTTTCACCCAATGAACAAACATCAGAATGTATTTAGGAATCTTTTTAAAGTCATAATAAAAACGTTTAATCTTTCCATCTTATATACGCACGGAGTTGTTTGTATATTAGTTAACATTATTATTTGTGTTTGTGCGTGAGAGTTAAGATTACTTACTGTTTGTTTGTTTGTATGTATATGGATATGTATAGCAATCATCGTGCAGTAATTATGGAATCTCTGTAAAGATCATGTAAGATAGAATTGAAATACCAATGATCATTGGCAATAAAGGAGTCAACCGTAGTCGGGATCATTGCGTCAATGCGAATAATTCTTTCCTTAGTAGCAGTATATGAGCTTTGCCAGGGCTTCATACCGTTTTGAATTCTCCTTCTCCTAGACTGGTTGCCATCCAAGGCTATACAAGCCAATCTCCCCTGCTATTTATTCATAGCTATGAGGGTGAAGTAGAAGAGATGGATTTATACATTTTCCAAGGGTATTAGTACGTAAGTAAATGCAATGAACTCGACTGGAATTCGAACTCGGTTCTCTGATTCTTCAGTTCGATCCGTAATCCATTACTCCAACGTACTTTATTTGAAATGAAAATGTACATTTGAGTGGCATTTACTGAGCATTCAATAAAACCACCAGATTATAGGTAGCAGCAATATATAAAGCATGGTCGAATGGTAAACTTATAAATACGCAAGATAGATTCGGGCGAGAAACGTTGTCTTGCTCGACACAATGAACCAACTTTTCTAGCAGCAGACCTCACAAGTGATTCGATTCAATAATCTTTCCACTTCAGGAAGGCGCAATGAGTCACTCTCCTAAAGATTAGAATCAACAATGTTCATGGAAATAAGAAAAACTTCTCTCAGACGATTGATAGATAGCAGTTTCGTTTGGAAGACGTTAAAATTAAGAAGCCATTGCCATAGTTAACAACAAAATATAGGTAATTTCTCATATTAGTTACCAATATAATATATAATTTCTCATATCAGCTGCCAATCTGACCTGATCGAACTGATGAGACTTACTAGTGAGAGAGGAGTAAATGGATGTATAATCAGCGTAGATACCGAGTTGAGAACAGATGCAACCAGGAAAGTCGTTGCTGAAATTTAGGTACAACGTAGGTCCAAGTATAGAGCCCTGAGATTTCGCGAAAGTCGTATAAGAAAGACTGCATCAGTTAAAAGGCTCGACCAGAAATGTCATAATCTTTCAACTTATGAAGAAGACCAGGATGTCAAGCCCTGTCATATTCCTTCGAGGTATTCAAAGTAACAGCACGAATTCAACTACACTTATCTAAAAACTTTTCAACAATAATCGTTAATACATCAGCAATTGACCTAGAGAAGTAAAAGCCATATTGCTTATGTGAAATAAGAACCTGTGACGCGAGATAATTAATCAATTCAGGGTTGATGAGAGCCTCTAGTACTTTGTCAAAGGTAGATAAAAGGGTAATAGTTTGATAGAAGGATCAAACAATTTGCCTGAGTTTTTAAAGACTGGAACTACAAAAGAGGATTTCTAACAAGTAGGAAGGCAAGAAACAACAAGATATCTATTGTAGGGTTTAGAGAGAACAGGAGCAGGCTCAGGATCACATTTCTTAGGGTCACTACGCAACTGATCACCTGAATAATTCCCTTCACAGAGATGACCATTCACGCATAGAGGGTCTTGTGCAAGTAAAGCTAGTGGAGCCCATCCTTCTTTAGTTCAAACTACAATTTCTTCCAATATGTAAGTTGCCCTTGGTCATGGACACGGAGTCATTGAGTCCATTAGAACTGTCCGTTCAGGCCGTTGAATCTAGGAAGTGATCATCACTGCACTAATCCTATACATAACTACGGAGCTCAGTCTACACTATTGTGTAAGATGGCCGTTAACACTACAAGCATGTTCAACTGCTCTTTGATATGTTTTGTTTTTATGACTGCTATATAGTTAACCACCTTCGTAGACTTACCAATATTTTATAACAAGGTTACCCCACCCCCTGTAACGATAACTTCGTGCTAGCTCAACCATCGACACATTCTGAAGAGTTCCGACAACCCAGTTTCATTCACAAAGTTTAGATTAAACCGTGAGATGACCTTCAGGCACTTTCCAAATGTGCCATGCACTGGGATAGCCTACCTAAAGCAGTTATATTCAAGAACTCATGTATCTGACTGATCCACCATGGTTGAAATTCCAACCCGGGTTTCATGACAAGAAAGTGGACGTTTCTATAAACATATAAAGAGTGATATGGATAAATTGCCATTTAAATTATGAAAAAATGAAAATAACACTGACATGTTAGCAATACTTATCAAAATTACACAAAAATATATACTTTTCTTTCAATACTAAAGAGTAAATTTATTCAATAAAATCGCCATTGGCTTCAACCATGTCCTCCAGACGATTTCGGAATCTCTTGAAAATATTCTGGACAGTTTTCTTGTTGGTGAATGTTGCCATAATCCTTGTCCTTCAGTTTATCTTTGGTGTGACAAGAAATTTTGTTTGTCTCTCGCTCAACTGCGCCCCACGCATAATAATCAAGGGGGTTGCAATCTGGAGAGTTAGCCAAATGTAAGGGGTGATGTTGTCGCAGAAATTGTCTGACAGCAATGATTGGGTTCTTCTGTTCGTGAGGCATAGTGAAGAGTCCTGTTGCCAAGGTCTTCCAGTAGCCACCCACTTGACGAAGGACAGGAATACCTTCTTAAGGCACTTGTAGTCCTCTGTATTGAGTCTGACACCCTGTGCGAAGACAAACAGAGGCATAACGTGACTATCAGTAATGGTCATCTCAAACATTTTTGTGATCACCATTAAACTCATCCAACTCTTTCCGAATCTTCTGCTCTGTCCTCAGATTGACACCCAAACACACTGAAATATTCGTATTAAAGCTTCTACGTGAATACCAAGCAGTACAGTATGTCGTTTCCAAATTTCTGGCGGAGTGAGTTGCGTCATGGTGCTCTTTTTCTCACAGATGGTGTCCAACTGACCCTACTATGCTGCACAGTCAACAAAATCAAAAACAAACAATGCGCATTCGCAAAAAATAGAATGGCAACAATTTACTCATAGTACCCTGTATGTATATGACAGAGAGATTGAAGAAGAGAGTTCAAGTTTGGTTAGAATTATATTGACGTCATGAGAAAAAAAATGGAGAGAATTATAAGAAAATAAGAGAAAAAAGATTTACGAAAAGAAGCGGGATTATTGCACACTAATCAGATGTGAAAGGAAGTTTGTTTCCTTTTCCTATCATAAAACACCAATGACATCGACTTCCTCACATTTTAATTTTCCTTCCTACCCCGATTCCCGTCAGTTTTCTTTATCCTTACACCCATGGCTCCGAGATACACAAATAAACCAACCCCCAAAAATGTTAATTGTGAATATCGCAGGCGTTTATTTCTGAATTTACCGTTATTCCTTTCCGGAGTCGCGACAAAGTTTGCACATGCTCCGAGCTGAAATGCTTTCACAACACCTGATCTCTTTCACGAGGACAGATATGAAGTCCTGGATAGGAAGTGTAAAAATCCTTAACAGAAGGAAAACCCATTATCCATATGCACCAACGAAGAGAACAGATCAGAAATCGCTTTGCTGCCCTCCTAACTTGGCTATTTTTTTAATTCCTTTTTCTTGATATTTCACCTCTAGAAAAACAAGAGGGGGAATTCTGTCAGCGGAAATGATCGTGTAATAAAGTGAAAATGAAGTCATGAAATAAAATATATAAGTCAGTTAATGTTTAAGTAGATCCACATTGACAAAAATCACATCTGTTGGCAGCTTATTTCTTTCGTGCTGATATACTTTTTAAAATGGACACTTTTTATGATTCAGATTTGAAAATAATAGTCATTCTTTCAGTTATCATTTTCAGCTATCGATTATTTTGAATATTAAAACCCTACAGCATTATTATCACAGAAAGCTAAAAAATCCATTTAAAAATGTTGACGAAACTGTAAAATATACCGACATTAAGGATTTTTTAAAAAGTGTTTTTAATTTTTTTTTTACTTTCGTCTTGTTCTGTACTGTAAACATTGTTGTAATATCGCCTTTCCCGGAAAGGCATATGGTGGTTCTCCGAATGTATAGTCGAAATAGTGTCAATGACAATTATAAGCAATGTGAATGAAAATTTATAATCAGGATCATGTTTATATTTCTCATGTTTAAAGGCATTTTTACTCGGACTTTATAATACTTATTCCAGACATATACACAGGCATAAATGGATACCTCGACGTGGTATAATGGTTAATAATTTTGTATCGTTAGAAGAATTACAGCTGAATAGTGACTCCAATCCTCACCCCAACGCTCTGCTTTCGGCCTGATGTCACATCTAAGCTACGCTTAGAAAATCACGATATTGGCATAAATATATAAGCATCGTGATATAATGAATGGAAATTACGTTTTAAAAGACCAATCTTTCCCACACCTCGTGTTTTCAGTCATATCGGTATATATATATAATTCTACTCTGTATCGAGCACTCTTTATAAAAGTAAATGCTTTAACAGTGGGTTTAAATCTACGTGTTCTTTCACTTTCTTGCTATATATATATATATATATATATATATATATATATATATATATATGAGTTGAATATATAGATCGGAATCTGACAAGTTGATAGAATAACGTAAAAAAATAAAATAGGAAATGAATCTCGATCTAACATTTTCCCTTTTATTAAAACTTCTTCAGAGATCATGGTGAAAATGAAAAACTTACAAAGAAACTGTGTTATATTCTGCCTGGTTCTGGATCACAACGAATAACGTTGAAGAAGAACAAGAATATAAAAAAAATATAAACTTATATTTTTATCTTTCGTCGATGACGGTTGTGCGGAGTAGCCGGAGAGAATCACATATTTACAGAAGTTGTCGGGGAGTCGGTAGCCTGCTGGGAGCTCCCTGTTCTCTCTCTATTCTCTTCTCTTCTTCGTCAAGAAACCCTAGACTTATATAACCCCAAATTCCCAAGCATTTTTGCTTTTTCGGGTTGTTGCTTAATTGATTTCATCTATGGCCAGATACATCTGTTCAATCATCTTCGCCGGCTATCACCTTTAGTACCGTTTATCGACTGTGTTTTCTGCTTTTGATGTCAATCATATTTTTTCGGCTATCGCTTTTCAAGCCTTTGTTGTTACACCCAGCCGTCACCATCCATGGGCCAGAATAAATTTTTGTCAATCATAATTTTGCCGGTCAAGTAATATATTATAAGTATACTAGTATGCTGTGATTTTGCATGGATTATTGGTCAGATATGTGTCACGTGTATTAAAGCAATAGATAATTATTTTCAATGTATTTGGAATAGTATGTATGTATGTATGTATGTGTGTATGTATGTATGTATGGAAACATTCGTTTGTTTACATGTATGGATGCGTATTAATACGCGTGTCAAGTGTATTAAAACGATGGATAATTTTTAAATATATGTATGAGGAATTCTTTGGACGGTAAAGTGTATGATGGTGCATGTGTGTGTGTGTGTGTGTGTGTGTGTGTTGTCGGTAACGTTAATTAATATAAGTTTATGCGTGCATGTGTGTGAAGGAAATGTCTGTAGACATTTCTGATTAAATCGTTGTAAACGTAGCGAGATGTTGCGAGGATGTATAAATACTGCTGCCATTTTCTGTTGTAGGTCAACGAAACATACTTGATTGTAATAAATTTTGTCGTTGGAATTTTTCTTTGAAGATGGAATTTGGTATTTCATTTATTCTTTGTATTATTTTTATGTATTATTTAGAACATTATTTTTATTAAAATATTATTTATTTTTATATATTATTTAGAATATTATTATAATATTATGTATTATTTAGAATATTATTTTTATTAAAATATTATTTATTTTTATATATTATTTAGAATATTATTATAATATTATGTATTATTTAGAATATTATTTAGAATTAGTATAATTTCATTCATTTTAATGTATTGGTAAACATAAGTTAGATTCATGAAAAATGGATCAGTAGAAAAAGGGTAATGTAATGTTTTAAGCGAGTGTTTATAGTTGGTAGTAATGCTATTTATTATGATTTCAAAATGCTTTCTCCTTAAAGGTTTATGTTATTTTTTTTTAAAATTAAGGCTGGCCTTAGTGAAATCTAATTTAAGAGAGTTAGAAAGGTTTTCTAAGCGTAAGCCTCTTTTGACTTCGTAAATGTGGATTTTTAGATCACGTGATGTCTCCCCTTTGTAGACATTTTAAGCATTTGAAATGGTAGCTGGTATATTTTTCTTCCTGGTTATATCACCAATAGTATTGGAAGTAGTGGTAACGATCCTTGTATTTGGGATAACCAATTTGTTTGCGAGTTTCCTTGAAAGGTTATTGGAAGGTAGGATTATGAAATTTGTGCAATTTTCGTTGGAAGTATCCGTTTTTTATTTTTATTCGTTGATTTTGTTAGCATGTATTTTAGCGTTGAAGATAAAATGGTGA
Source organism: Ascarosepion bandense (assembly GCA_037127315.1). Taxonomy (NCBI): domain Eukaryota; kingdom Metazoa; phylum Mollusca; class Cephalopoda; order Sepiida; family Sepiidae; genus Ascarosepion; species Ascarosepion bandense. The sequence continues at coordinate 107,239 of JBBBDQ010001185.1, forward strand.
AGGTAGTGGAGAAGTTTAAATGTTTTCTCAATGTATTAATCTTCTTCAGATAGATATTCAGGGCCACACATTTTAAGGGTTGTAAGCTAAAATTCTATGATTCATCCAGATTTTATTCTCTGGTTGTGGTGGGAATAGAAATTGGTGAGGTCGTTTTTGCTTGTGGATTTTCGGTAAACTTTAAAATCTTATTCATCATTATTACATATTAATAATGTCGAGAAAAGGTAGAAAATTGTTTGTTTTAAATTCGTGTGAGAATTCAATAAATATATATTTTTTATTTTGAGGTGCTATTTCGTTGCTGGTGAAACTTACTCTGGGTACCATGGCCGTATCTGACTACCAGGGCACACCGGGCACAGGTCCAGGCCGATCCGTGCAATCATAGTGAAAATCCGGGCAAAGTAGAATGAACGCAGTAAAAATCTGTTTGTTTATTTATTAATTTTGGGAGAAAAGACTGGTTATACTCAGAAAGTCAAAACCCGATTTCCTGATTTCGTTCACGTTCTGTGCCTAATTTCCATTGGATTAGCCGAAAAAATCCGCAAAAATCATAGATTCTGGAAACGGATGACACTGATGACATCATCACATTGTCAACTAATAAATCCGGGCAATTTTTCTTTATGTCTGGAGATTTTTTAGCATCAGCTACGGCCCTGCTCGGTACTGTAGTGAACCTAACATGTCGATGCGAGTGAGTGTGAACACTAGTTCGTTTGGATCGTTGCGTTTTATGCGTCAAATAACCAGACGGAACGTGTCTCCTTTTTCCGTCGGTTGGGGCCTTTCCTGGTAGATTCATCGCTCTTAGTCTTAATGGGGGACTGGAATACCGTTCTGGACCTCAAATTAGACAGGCGGGTGGAAAACAAGTGGGAGGTCAGGCGATCGTAACGTGGTTGATCAGATCACTAAGTTTGGTCTCGTTGATAGATACCGGTCGATCACCCAAAGGTGGGGATGTGGAAATGGGATCTTAATTGCCCGTCTACCCGTATAGAATGTTAGTGAGAAGAGTCAATCTAAATTGTCCCACGTTCCACTGATTAGACTATTCGGACCATAGATTTGTCTCTACCCAGATAGTGTTAGATCCTAAACCTAGAATAGATGGAAAGTTCAATCTGTCAGACGGAACTTCTGCCACCAGCTAACTAGATTATTGTAACAGGAATTAGTGGGGGTGATTGTAGTGGATAAATAGTGGGAGAGGCATTAGGACAGTGTTAGGTCTTTCACCACGGAAATATAGCCAATGACTTGCCTTTGATAAGGCTAAAAAGGGGAAGACACTCAAGGATATTCTGCCCCGAGCGAAAGCTGGGGTTCGGGGTTCCTAAAGATAGGTTTAGCTATACAGGCACTTGAGCGAGCGTCTAGTGAGCACTACCAGGGTCATAGACATATGTTAAATAGAATGTCTAATGAAGCTGTGTATATGGATGCACAATTGCGCAAGGAAAAGATCCGTTTTTACATTCAGTAGGTCAATACCCTGGTAGGGCGTAATCTGAGCTCGACCAAAGACGTGCGAGGCGTTTTGCGAAAGCCGATTTACTAAGGAGTCTAGTCTCTGTGGCGAAGAGTTTCGCAGCTATTTGGCAGACTTTCCTTAGGTTTCACCCACTGAATCAGCTAGCTGCGAGGTGAGAGCACAGAAGGTGGAGTCTATTTGGCATTGAAGAGAGCCAGCAGTGTCGACTCTCCGGGAAATGGGTTCTATTCTGACCGTGATTCTATTAAGATTCAAGCAGACTTGATTCGTACGATCAGTCCAAGGCGTTCGAAAGGCCGATCATCAGTACCTAGCTGCTGTTCTACAGGCCACCGAATTCAAACCCGGCTTCTGCAATTGGATCAGCTTCCTGTATCGTTCCCCAAGTGCTGTGTTACAAGGTGAACAGAAAGCAGTTGTGCGGTTTTGCGCTGCCACAGTCGGTCGGTCGGTTTCTCAAGGTTGTCAGCCGTCGCCCCTACTTTACGTTTTGGTGTTGGAGCTTTTACTTCGCCGGCTAACGGAAAAAATATGAAGTCCGGCTGTACATGGAATCGGTCTCATTGGTGGTACTCGAACTTGGGTTTCCGCGTACGCCGATAACGTATCCATTTTCATATCGTGTCGCAGTGACATTGAGGTGGTACAGAAGGTGTTTGTACGGTACGAGAAGGTCACGGGGGCCAGAATTAGCCACAACTCTTCCAGCTTGTGGTTAAATGCTTTGTGGATTGTTGGAAAGTATCAGGTATGTAGAGAAGTCTGTATCCAACGTCATATACGTGCACATTGACGTATGCATGCGCAATGAAGTGATAGCGTTGTTTTAATAAAACGAATGGTTTAAAAAACTTTGTAAAAAATTTATCAAATATTTTTTAAAAAATCCAACGAGACAGAATGTTGATTGAGGTTTGATTTCATTAGTCAGATACGTGTCACGTGCAATAAAGTAATGGATGAATATTTTCAAATGCAGAGGGAAAACATGTCTGTTTAAGTGTACGTGCCACGTGTAATAAAAAAAACACTGGATGTTTATTATGAATGTAAGTATATATATGCGAAAATAATGCGTGTCAAGCGTATTTAAACTAAAGATAAATTAAGTGTGTTTATATGTCGGTAACGTTAGTGTGTGTGTGAATGACAACAATTTTGAACGGAAATGTTGTCATTCACACACATAACGATGCGATTTATTGTCAAATGTTTTATTATATCTATTTATCATCCTGAATAATTGATTAATAATACTTTGAGCAACTGCTTAAAAACTGACTATCTAATCAATTTAGTTAATTTCTAAAAATTCCGATTATTTTTGTGTATAAGTTTTCACATCATTCTTAAATCATAGAAGGAAGTTTTTGTCGTCTTAAACTAAGGAAATTCCCGAATACGACTTACCACCAAAAGTCCTCAATATTAACGTTGCTGCATATTGAAGCTATGACAATTGATCCATACATTCTTAATTGAGGTTCATGTCACAGGTCATTTTAAAACTTGCTTTGCACTGATCTGAGTGTCACAAGAAATGAATCCCCACAGTACCTTTCGCTACAGCTGCTGTAACAGAACATTCCTATTCACTATTTTGTTACATCAGATATCATAGAGAAACATTTCGTTTCAAACTCTTTATTCAACCCAATAGGGAAGATAACTCGTAATAGTTAATTTCTCGTGATGCGCCTTCTGCATATTCCACTGAAGCAGAGAGGATATGGATTTTAATGTTTAAGCCAAGGATGATCAAGCAACTATATATATTTATTTTACACCCACTGTTGTTCCATAGGTTAAGAGCCAAGTACGTGTTTCTATCTAATCCCCAAATAAGACAGACGCATTGGCCGTTGAAATACTGTGACTATAACAACAAAACAAATTTCACGACACCTCGTCGAATAAACGAGAAAATAGAAGAAACAAATAACAAAGCAGAGAGGCATTAGTATTTTATGTTTTTTCTCTCTTATTTTGTCAGTTTCGTTCATGTTCTTTCATGCACATAGATTAGAACAAGTGTCAAAAACATGCACCAATATCCTGTATGAGATACAAAGTTAAATCGTCACCTTGTGAGAATCGAATTCAGTGAACCCACGCGCAATTGATCTGTAACATTAGCTCGCTAAACATCAATCTATTACGAATGCCCTAAATGTTTTACTAAGCATAGCATAGTCTGGCACAGGGCCACGAATGTCTGGGGGAAAATAGTTGACACAGACGATCTTTAACAGCAAGGGCTTCTTGTATACGCTTACAACTGAGTTTTGCGCATACAGACTCTCTTACGCACACACACATACGCACACACACACACACGCACACACACACACACACATATCGTATATATCTATTGTAGGTAAGAAACTGCTTCTTTAAGCTTATTTATGTATATTGTAAAGACAATTTAAAAATATATGTACATGTTTATACGTATGGCTATTAAATAAATATACACTCAGTCTCTCAGATACACAGTCGCACACATTCATGTAAAACTTTTTTCTCTTTTAAAAACACACACACACACACATGCACATGCACGCTTATGCAAGAAATTTCTCCTTTTCTCTCTATCTCAGGCAGACACACGCACGTTCAAAAAAGACATTTTCTCTCTTTTTCTTTTTCAGAAGCGGACATATATACGTTCATAGGAGACATTTTCTCTCTCTGTCTCTCTCTCTCTCTCTCTCTCTCTCTCTCTCTTATACAGACACACCCACGTTCATAGAAAACATTTTTCTCTCTCTCTGACGCAACCACATACATATTCAGAGAAGTCATTTTCTCTCTCAGACGAAAGATACATCCACGTTCATAGCAGACATTTTCTCTCTCTCTCTCTCTCTCTCTCTCTTCCTTTCTCTCTCAGATTTTTTCTCTCTCTGGTTAATTCAATACACGTACAAAATATTTTCTCTCTTTTTCTAACGTTCATACATTTTCTTCTTTTTCTTCTTCTTCTTCTTCTATGTGCCATGTCCTTTCAAGACGTAGGCGATCATGGCTTTCCATGTCTCTCTATCCCTGTTACACCACGCAACGCCCGTTCTTGCTCAGGCCCTTCAAATGTTATCCGCTGCTTTCCCCTGTCTATTTTTCTTATTTGGCCTGTTAGTATCAGTTTCTTCAAGCCTTCCTTCCTCATTGCATGTCCCAAGAACTTTAGCTGTTTCTTCCTGATGCTCAGTATTAAATTCCTTTTCGTTTCCATCCTTTCCAAAATCTCATCATTGCGCACATTCTCGATCCATGATATTCGCAGCATCCTTCTGTAGAACCACATTTAAGTTGCTTCAAATTTTTCCTTCATCTTTGATGATATTGTCCAGCATTCACTGCCATATTAAAGAACCGACATCACATAGCAATCCAGTACACTCTTCTTTGTTTCTAGCGAAATTGTCCTGTTTCTTAATACTTTACTCAACTTCTGGAATGCTTCCTTCGCCATACCAATTTGCCTTCGGATCTCTGTGTCGCACTTTTCATCCTCTGTGAGAACACTCCCCAGACACTTACATTTTTATACCTGCTTGATTTTATTATCCACCACCTGTATTTGGCATTTTGAGCTGCTCTTGTTGCTGATTACCATGCATTCGGTTTTCTTGCAATTTATTTGTAGTACTTTCTTGTCACTCTCTTTAGTTACCTTCTGTAGGAGATCTTGTAGTTTCCTTTCTGTGTCTGCTATCAGCACTGTATCATCTGCGTACCTTATGTTGTTCAAATTGTGACCCCCGATGACGAATCCTGGCACAACATCTAGGGTCCTCAGAATAATCTCGCTGTACAAGTTGAACAGATCCGGTGAGAAGACACATCCTTGTTTTACGCCACTTTCTATCTTTGTATATCTGCTGAATTCATTACCTGTCCGTATGCAGGCGGTTTGCGTACAAGTCATAAAAGAGATTTTTTTCCTTTTTCTTTTTTCACATACACATACAAGTTCAATGCGAGATGTTTGTTTTCTTTTTCTCACCCACTCACCAGATATTTTCCCTTTCAAAACCAAAATCTCTACAATAAAAAAAAATCTATGCAGGGAGTGATGAGCAAATTGTTGCCATTTTATATTTTTAATTTTGCACATGCACGTTGTTTGTTTTTTATTTTCTCGACTGTTCAGTATAGTAGGGTCAGTTGGGCACCGTCTGTGTGGAAAAGCGCACTCAATTTACACGACCAAAAATTTGGAAACAGCATGCTGATCTACTTGGCATTCGCGTCGAAAGCTCCGACACAAACATTTCAGAATGTTTGGTTGTCAAACTGAGGACAGTGTAGAGTATTCAAAAAGACTTGAATGAGTCTAATGGTAATTACGAATATATAGGAGCTCAGAAAATTCACTCTGATCATTCTGATAAGAAAAGAAAATCTGATTTTGTTTTGTGGGGTCCTCAGACTTAACACAAAGTGCCTTTGGGTAGTGCTGCCCTGGGTCAAGCTGGTGGCTGGGAGATGCTATATCTGGAAGCGGCATTCTGCACCATGACACACAGAAAGGAGAACCGAGTCATTGTTGTGAGCCAATTTCTTGGACCACATCATTCCTTACATCTGGCCATATAAATCCCAAAACTGCAACTGATTATTATGTGTGGGGCGGAGTTGAGCGAAAGACCAACAAAATTCCTTGTAACACCAAAGATGAACTTAAAGCAAGGATTATGACAACATTTACCAACTTAAAGAAGATTCAGGAGATTTCCGAAGTTGTCTGGAAACCATTGGTTGAAACCCATTGGCAATTTTATTTAATAAATTAACTTTTTAGTATTTCAAGATGTTTTTGTGTAATTTTGATACATGTATCTGTTAAAATGAGACGTCAGTGTTATTTTCTTGTTTGCGTAATTTAGACAACACATTATGCATCGCTCCCTGATATCAACTAAAGTGAATAATATCGCATTTTCCACAGCCACACGTTATTTAGCCTTTCGTAAATCATATACATGTCTGATGTTAGTTCATATGAACAAGTTTAAGCAAGTAAGTATAAGCATTTCAAATTATCTATATATAATTTCGTTGTCTCTATTCACAAATGGAGATTTAAAAATACCTTGGAAGTTTTAGTGTTTTTGCATTACAAGTTGTTTCCACTGAGTCATAAGTCTTTTGTTTCCAACTGACAATGAATATATTTTTAGGTCGACAAGCTCAGAATATATAAAAAAAACGCAAACGGCTGTTGCATCCACTGATGACTTTTGATTTTGTAACTTAATCTTAAAAGGAAGGATAAAACCAAAAAAATAAAGAATAAAGTAATAAACAGGAAGAAAAAATATTGAAGACGAAAAAAAAAAAAAAAAGGAAGATGAAAATAACATCTACACTAAGAAAATGCTGAATGGGACCATTTTTAACAGCAAGGCGACACAAGCAGCATTTTGGGAGTGGTTGCCGACAAACATTATTTTGAAATATTTTGACTTAGATTATTTTGGATTAATTTACATTAGTCTCTTCTCACTTTTTCTTTTTTGTGCTTCCGGTCTTTTTTAAAATTTTATTTTTGTCTCGTTCATGTGTTTCCGTTCCTCCCAATTTGTTTTCATTTCTATAAGTTGCAATTCTCTTTATAATCCCTCTCTTTCTAATACAACACCCTTTTATTGTTACCATGCGTTTCTTCTTTAATCTTCAGTAAATAAATAATAGGAAATCCTGAAATTCATTTAATAAGTAACAGTAAAAAAATAAAAAAAAATAAAAAGCAAAAGACGAAACAAAACACGATAATAAAACTTAAACCGTGAAAAGGATTAATAATAAGAAATATGTTAATATGTAACAAAATTCTAAACCTATTTATAACGATTTGGTAGAATTAACTGCAAATCAGTATTTCTTCGGGTATTGATTCCAAGTAAACTTTGTTTCCTAAATTATGTATTTTCTAAAAAAAAAAAAAAAAAATAACTGAACATATTAAAGACAATCATAAAATTCATCTCTTACTTATCAAGATGGAAGCTAATTCGTTATGCATTTGAGTCTAGCATACAAGCAGAAAGTTTGAAAAGAAGACAGTTAAAACCACCCATAAATTTAAAAACATGAAAAGTGAAAAAAGAAAAGATAGCTGAAAAATGAAAGGAAAGCAAAATAATATCAGTGACATTTCCATGACAGAAAATTCATGTTTGAACACGGAAATTCTCAGTATAAATTGTTTTTAATTCATATTACACCTGAATCATAATACACATGAAATGACATACGCGGCTTGTTGAAAAGCACTCAAACCAATCTTCTTCTCAAAATCTGAACAAACGTTACAATTTTTAAAATCGCTTCTTGGCCGTACCAATAACATTTTGTACCCATATGTCTGTTCAAAACATTCTAGCGTATTTTAATTAAAAAGAAAGAAAAAACTGTTGGTGCAGGTATAGTATGTGATTCTGGTATGGTTTGTGGCCTACCTCAGTAAGAGTATATTTATAGATGTAAGTATTCGGTTATTTATTGAAACTAACTATTGTCCCTAACCCTAACCAGGAAAGTATAATACTTTCTTATAATACGCTTTTTAAGATAAGCCTCATACTATACTAGTGAAAGAATTTCGTAGGTCACATACTATGCCGAAACCAAGCCGTTTCTGTTTGTATTGCAGGTTTAGAGATTTATATATGTAAAATGTTTGTGATCTTAGTTTTTATAAAAAGGTTCAGTGGAAAATGTCGTGAAGCCATTTATGACCTTTGGTCTATGGTTCGGACTCATAAGGAAATGTCTATACAACAGACATCAAATAATAATAATAATAATAATAATAATAATAATAATAATAATAATAAAAGTAATTTGGAGAACCATGATCACCTCCGCCTATGATCAAAATTGGCAGCAAAATTTATATATATATTTTATAGCATTTAATAATAAACGACATCTTTGATCGACTTAAAGTACTAGAAGTGTTTGCTTTATAATGGAGAGATATTTCAGTAATTCATAAGTTTATTTAGGAGCAAACGACCGAAAGGCGAATAAAGAACGTAGGTTCAACGAATTCACAAAAGTAGAAAGAGGAAGAAAACAATATACAAATGTTCAGAACCACATGGCGAATACATAATTATATGTGGGGATTTAACAAGCATTTTAAAAGGATTTAGTGATCTCTCCTCTACATGCTTTAAAGGGATTTAGTGATCTCTCCTATTAGATGATTTAACCACCATTCTATGGGGATTCAGAGATCTCTCCCATACATTCTAGTATTTGAGAATTTAGCCACCATTCTATACGGATTTGGGGATCGAGCTTATAATGAATTTGTGTGACTTTAGAATCAGTTTTTTTTTTACAAGATCAAATAATTTCCGTAAGCGGGAAACACTAACCTAAATTTATCTATTTACACCAATGCTATGCTATATTTTGAAAATAATGGAGAAATATTTCAGTGATTCGTATGCTCATTTAGGAGAAAACAATCGACAGAAGGGTGGTTTAACAAACTGACAAAAGTAGAAAGAAAAGGGAGAAACCGATATACAAATGTTCAGAACTACATAACGAATACATGCAAACATCTAGGGATTCAACCACCATTCTATAGATATTTAGTGATCGATCTTATATATGCTATTATTTAGGGATTTCACTTCCATTCTATAGAGATTTAGCGATCTCTTCGATAAATGCTAATATTTGTGGATTCAAGTACCGTTCTACAGGGATATAGTGATCTCTCCTGTACATGCTAATATTTGTGGATTCAACCCCCGTTCTATAGGGATTTAGTGATCTCTCCTATAGATTCTAATATTTGGGGATTTAACCACCATTCTACAAGGATTTAGAGATCGCGCATATACATGCTAATATTTGAAGATCTAACCACTATTCAATAAAAATTTTGACCTCTTTCCTAAACATACTAATATTTGGGGATTTAACGTCAATTCTATAGGGATATAGGGATCTCTTTTATACATGCTAATATTTGGGGATTTAGGCACAATTCTATAGGGATTTAGTGATCTCTTTTATATATGTTAATATTTGGTAATTTTGGCACAATTCTATAGGGATTTAGTGATCTCTCTTATAGGTTCTAATATTTGGAGATTTAGCCGCCATTCTATAGTAATTTAGTGATCGATCCTCTAATGAATCTGCGTGACTCTAGAATCAATAGATTATTTTTACAAGATCAAATCATTTTCGTAAGCGAGAAACACTAGCCTAACTTTATCTACTTACACAACGGCCATGCTAGATTTTGAAAATTCTTTGACTGACGTTTTACGTCAAGAAATTGTATTTCTTTCTACTTGCGCGTGGCATTCAGATACACAAAGACATTTTTCTTTATCCCACATTCTTCTTGGCTTAGCCTATTTGAAATCCCTTCTTCAACTTAGCAACACCGAGTTTTTCTCTTTTTGCTTATCAACAAAATCTCCATGTTAAATAAATTAATATATATTAGAAATTAAATAAAAAAGACAAAAATGCTAATTTGTATGTAAGATAACAATTTAGAATTATTCAATTATATTTATTTTAAGTTATTATGGAATAGTATCCATTATATCTACTGGGAATTATATCTATTATAAATTATTATAGACGGATTATTAAATTATTCAATGAACTGCTGATTAGAAGATTTTTATGCTTATTTCCCTGTCAAAATTCTTGTCAACAAACGAAATTTGTTGATGTGATTAGCATAATTAGATAAAATTTTGCTCTTTCAGTTCAAGCACAAGGTATATATTTTGTGACTGCATAAAAAGTTAAGATGCCAAACCAAATTTTTTTTTCTGAATTAAGCTCCCTTTTGTTTAGTCCTCTTCAACACCAGACTCTACCCATTCATCTTCATCCTCCGTTATATCATGTTGACCAACATTATTATAGTTCATTAGGTACATATACCGGTCTATTTAAACCCACTTCTCTAGCAGCTGACTGTGCACTTAGCCAATATCTATTACGCCATCTGGTTTAAACAGGGGAGTCATCCAGCCAATGACCTACTCCCTATTATTGTTTATCTTCCAGTCATGCCTCTTACAATTGAATATCTTCTACACATTTTATTAAAAAAAAAAGAAGCAATTAAAAACTTTCTACACAGCGTAATTATTGTGATTTACATTTTTGTTAAGTTTATTATTATGTAATATCTTGCTATATTATGTAATATCTTGCTATTATGTAATATCTTGCTATATTAAATAAAATTCTGACTGATTTGACATTTCCGGTTATTTATTTTAAAGAAATGTAAATATTTGATAAATCAACAATTTAGTTAAGTAAAAGGAATTTGGTAACTGGTAAAATTCATAAAACAATTTTTACAAAATAAAGTTTATTGATTGATGAATAAATTCTGAAAATTTAATAGAAATTCCGAGATCCCTTGATTTTTCATAGATTTAATAATGATAAATGTATTAATAATAAATCTATAAAAAATAATGATAAATGTATTAATAATAAATCTATAAAAATAATGATAAATGTATTAATAATAAATCTATAAAAAATAATGATAAATGTATTAATAATAAATCTATAAAAAATAATGATAAATGTATTAATAATAAATCTATAAAAAATAATGATAAATGTATTAATAATAAATCTATAAAAAATAATGATAAATGTATTAATAATAAATCTATAAAAAATAATGATAAATGTATTAATAATAAATCTATAAAAATAATGATAAATGTATTAATAAATCTATAAAAAATAATGATAAATGTATTAATAATAAATCTATAAAAATAATGATAAATGTATTAATAATAAATCTATAAAAAATAATGATAAATGTATTAATAATAAATCTATAAAAAATAATGATAAATGTATTAATAATAAATCTATAAAAAATCAAGTGATCTCGGAATTTCTATTAAATTTTCAGAATTTATTATTCTGAGTATTGCTTAAATTTTTTAAAATTGCGCACTAGATTGTGAATAGATGGTTTATACCTATTACGAAGTATATACAATGATAAAAATATAATTTCTCCTTCTCCTCTCTTTGTATATATATATATATATATATATATATATATACACTTTATAAATTCAATGTTTGGCAAAATAATATTTGCTAAATTAAGAGAGTGATCAATACTATCATCAGAAAACAAAAAATGGGGCAATTTAAAATAGCTTACGAGCACGGATTTAACGTCAATTCTATAGGGACTTAGTAATAAATTACGTTTCGAATTGAGGAATCGGAGAACGGAGATAGAGTTCCAGTCTCTTACATGCTAATCCCATTGGAAAAGGTATGAATCTATCTTCTCCCCCCACCAGATATGGTTAAAATGGAAGGACAGACTGGGTTTTATATCGTTAGGTGGCAACCAGTCTAGGAGAAAGAAAACGTTGAATTCAAAACCTGCGGAAGGTTGTTTGAGGACATACTTGTTTCTTGTGGTATACTATGAACCAGTTCTCTGTATTTGGAACCATCAAAAAGTGTGGTTGGTTCTGTGCAAACCTTTACCACTACAATTAAATACGTGCGTATAGTTTGGTTCCCTATGCCACAACTCTGGTGATTAAGAACCAAAATAAATGTCTGAGGCAGTTCTGTGAATATGACAAAACAATTCTGATGAAACATGCGTTACCAAGGTTTAACGTCTTTTAGAATGAATTTTTTCTGATTAATTTCCTTCTAAATTCTTGCATTCAACTGTAAATTCCAAGAACTTACCCACGTTCTATAGCTCAATACTATTACAAGGCAAATGAACATCAAACACTTTATACCTGATTTTGTGACTGACACAATATCGACTCTGATTGGTCAATGCCTACTTTGTGACTGCATGAAAAGTTAAGATGCTTAACTTGCTTATCTACAGTGTTTCTAAATGGCTGTACACGTACGCACATAAACGCAATTTATAGTTGTTTTTTTTCACGGCATTTTCTTTATTATGACTCACGTCAAAATTTTCAACCTCCCCAGTTTGCTTTGGCTCCCGTTTTCCATCTTGACTGGTTCAATCTTTGATTTTACCATTTCATTATTTATTTTATCATTTCCCTCTCCATTAGTGAGTGTTCTTCTTAATTTTGCCTATTGGTAGAATACAGCAACCACTCTTCGTTTTGAGGGATAGATGGGTCTTACTAATATTCCTTTCTTTTTTAGCTTGAATGTTTTGATATATATATTTAGTTTGTTTTGGGTATTCAGCCCCTCCCCCTATCATTTTCGTATCATATGTTCTTAGATATATTTTTGTAAAAAAAAAAAAATTATATGAAGCAGAATTTTTATGTCATGTTTTTTTTTCTCAGTTTTTAGGTTCCCCTGTAAATAAGTGGTATTATGCTATATGTAAGATTGCAAGCTGATGGACGAGTTATTGTGGTGAATGAGCATATTGTAATGAGTTATTGGGTCGTGAATCTGAGTAGCTAGGTTTAAGATAGAAAGTGTTCGGCCTTGTTACAAAATTAATGTATTTTTTCATTAATAAATACAAATTGATAGTTTTTTCGTCAGTTTATAAATCTTATTTGTATTTTGCGAAATCAGGAATAGTGGATTAGATGGTGGAAAGTGGCAATCATTATATATGACGCAGAATTATCGTCCTATTTGGGCTTCCAAAGGAAGAAATTGTCGAGAATACCGATTGTCTATAAATGTTAATTGTACATTATGAAAGTCAGTATGACAATATTTTTTTGACTTCTCGTATAAAAATAGGGTCGTCTTTTTCCTAGACTAGCAGTTCAGTCTACTATTTAACCTACTGGAAGAAGAAGAGATAACGTTATACTTTCATTAAAGTGAAAGTGAAACTTCATGCTTTTAATTAAAGTGAGTACAACACATTCAGTGGGGATTTGAACCTGTTTTGCTGATTCCATGAATCCTCGCTGATGACTTATTTCTCCATAGCAAAAAATAACAAAATCGATAGTACATAAATCGTGAAACTTGCTTTGTTTTTATAAAATAAAAAAAGATAACCAGGAAAACATAGTAAGCATCATGGTCCTTGATAAATCGAGAAGCTAAAATCAGCTATTAAAACAAAATGGATGTCAACCTGTACATACAAAAATGCCAGCTTGCTAAAGTACCATTTCTATTAATCGTTAACGAAATTCAGATTTTAACTTTAAGAAATTGGTTTATTAATTTCCATAATGTGATTATCTCATTTTTAATAATTTAAAAATAAAAGCTGTAATCCTCTTCAGACCTTTCATAATCTGTTTTTTTTTTTTAGGTTTGTGAACAGAATGTTTTGAGCGGGAAGATCGGTCTTTAAGACATGGGATCGGAATAACAATGTTTTATGATAATGTATTTAGATGAATTCTGACACTCACTTTGGGGTAACAGAGACTTTTTTCAAGATTGGAAAAAATTTAAAAAAAAAAGAGCAATTTCTTTTATGAATTACAATAAAAGATTTTTTTGAAACAATATGGAGAATAGAAAGTGAAACAGTGTCAATCACTGAAAATATGTCTACCTGGCGACGCCCCCAATTTTTTTTTTAGACCAGTAAATCCAGAGTTTGTGCCACATTTACTGAAGAAATGCAAAGAAATTGGAAACTATAAGCGCAAAGAATTTGGTTTTTGATAATAAAACAACAAGAAGTAAGGAAACAGAAGATGATGATTGATATTGCATTTAAATGTTTGAAGATTAACGTTGACTGGAAAGCAAGAAGCCGGAAAAGAGTTCCACAACGAGACTTGCGAAAGAAGAAAATGTTAGTATGGAACTTACGGTTACATATAACCATTTCAACTGCAAAATTATGAAACCTAGTTGCCAATCTAGTACTGCGCTTAAATTCGTAAAGTCTAAGTATAAAAAAAAACGAAACAAAACAAAAACCAAAAAATTGCCATTAAAATATTTATAGGAAAACACAGGGAAGCTACGTTATTCATTAGGGAGTAATATCTACGTAAAACATTACATTACACGCACACACACATATATATATATAACATTCAACTGCTTACACAGGCACGTATTCTAGTCAGCACACGATAACGGCAAAATATATCCAAGCGTATTAGGAAGTATTTTGAAAATTTGTATAATTTAAAATTAAACAGTTATATTTAACTTTTGTTGGAACATTTGTCATTATAAAGTTATTAATGTAAAAACAAATATTGCAGTTAATCGTTAGCTATGGAACTTAGTTTTATAATGTTTACACAGTGTCTGCCACAAATGTATATTGTTGAAGATTTACTATATTTATGGAGGAAGAGTACTCAATATCAGAGATGGGGCGTTTGTAAATGCAGACAGTGTGGACATAGAAATCAACATTGCAATCTTATATCTCAAGGGATTATCAAATAGTTTAGTTTCGATTTCGTCTACGTTCTAAAAGGCTTAAAATCAAAAACTGATCATAATGTGCTGAAAAATCTATATTTATGTTTCATAACATTTGATGAGGTACGACATAATGATCTCCTCTAGCCAAAGGTTAAATAACTAATCTTGCGTTGACGTGACAACTAGTCTCGGAGAAGTAAAGTTCTGAACTCAAAACTTGCCTGAAGTAGATTAGGGTTATCTCAAGTTATGTTGTTCCAGAAACATTCCTGCTTCTATAACCGTACTACAAGTGGGTGCCGCTACGACACTGAGAGTTTATGAAGCTCGATTAGATGTTTAATGCCTAAAACGATAACACGCAAGTAGATTTTATATGTGTATATATTTTAGTTTTTCAAACGGACGTACGCACTAATTGGTGTCATCTCTCTGGTAAAGAAGTTAGTGTTTAAAATGTTTTCTTCCAAGGTTCTTTGAACGGAAGGTAACATTTAAGTAATCTGGAAATAATTATTTTCTAATTATTTCAGTTTTTTGAATACTAAGAAAGCTTTGGCTTTCTTTCAGAAAAGTATTTAAAGTTTTATGTAAATTTGCATTTATATAGCTAAGAAATAGAAGAAACTAAAGTGATACGTTTCTCGGCATACTGACAAGTTTAAAAAAACCGTTGCTAAAATGTCTGATACTTTATCTGAGTAATAGATTTTAGCCAATCAATAAACTTATTTATGCATTACAAAATATAGGCGATTTTATTTTAGCATGAGGGCATTATTGAGAATTAACACAAACTTTGCAATTTGTATCACATAATCATTATAAACAGTTATTGCATATTTTCATAGGAATCATAATTTTTTTTAGGCATTTTAGTAATACGTATAATTTTTTTTCTCAGGAGATGAATCTAAAACATTCACAAAATTCTGCCACCTGATACTGGTGATGTTGGAGAACTAGAGCGTGATGGTAAAGATGTTGCTGAAGACGCAGGTGATGAGTATGAACGGATGGAGACTTTGGAAAAGTAATTGAAAACGATATTCATATTCCCACTAAAATTTTTTCATAGGAAAAAATAAAATAAAAAGAGACTGAAAATCATTTTCCCATTGACATTCAGTTTTGTAAAATAGAAAAAAAAAGACAGCTAAAGAATTTCATATTCCCATTCAATTCCGTCCAAAGTAAAAAAAAAAAAAAGTAGAGGAAGAAAAATAAATATTGAAAACGATTTGATAATAACGTCAAAAAAAGAAAAAAAAAGATTAAAAAATAAGTAAATAAATAAAAGCGCCAAGTGAATAATATAAAGAGGAGAAAATTTATATCTTGTTGAAATATTGTGAAATATAAATAATATAACCTCTTTTTTCTTCTATGTGCCCTGTCGTTTCAGAACGTAGCCGATCATGGGTTTCCACGTCTCCCTATCCCTGGTGGTTCTTAGCACGCTTCCTCCTGTTACACCATGCAACCCTCATTCCGTCATCCACCTGATCAAGCCCTTCGATTATGTTAGCTGCTGCTTTCCCGTTTATTTTTCCCTCTATCTGGCCTGTTAGTATCAGGTCCTCCAAGTCCTCCTTCCTCATTGCATGTCCCAGGAACTTCGGTTGTCTCTTCCTGATGCTCAATATTAATTTCCTTTTTGTTTCCATTCTTTCCAACACCTCATCATTGCCCACATTCTCGATCCATGATATTCGCAGCATCCTTCTGTAGAACCACATTTCAGTTGCTTCAAATTTTTCCTTCATCTTTGATGATATTGTCCAGCATTCACTGCCATATTGAAGAACCGACATCACATAGCAATCCAGTACACTCTTTGTTTCTAGCAAAACTGTCCTGTTTCTTAATACTTTACTCAACTTCTGGAATGCTTCCTTCGCCATTCCAATTTGCCTTCGGAGCTCTGTGTCGCACTTTTCGTCCTCTGTGAGAACACTCCCCAGATATTTAAATTTTTGTACTTGCTTGATTTTATTATCCCCCACCTGTATTTGGCATTTTGGGCTGCTCTTTTTGTTGATGACCGTGCATTCGGTTTTCTCGCTCTTTATTTGTAGTCCTTTCTTGTCACTCTTCAGCTACCTTCTGTAGGAGGTCTTGTAGTTTCCTTTCCATGTCTGCTATCAGCGCTGATTCATCTGCGTACCTTATGTTGTTTAAAATTTCGCTTTCGATGAGGAATCCTGGCATAACTTCTAGGGTCCTCAAAATAGTCTCGCTGTACAAGTTGAACAGATCCGGTGAGAAGACACATCCTTGTCTTACGCCCCTTTCCACTTTTGTATATCAGCTGCTGAATTCGTTACCTGTCCGTATGCTGGCGATTTGCTGCCAGTAGAGATTCTTGATTACTCTTAGGTCTTTCTCAAATATGTCGAAGCTGCCAAGCATCTCCATCAATTCTTTGTGGCGTACTTTGTTAAACGCCTTTGCATAATCGATAAAACATATGTACAAGTCCTTCATTTTGCATTGCCCTAATAATAAATATGGCATTCCTTGTTCCAGTGTCTTTGATGAACCCGTACTGTTCTCGGCCTATTTCTGGCCTGATTCTGCTTCTCGCTCTATTCATCAGGATTCGGACGATTAGTTTTGTTATATGGCTCAGTAAACTGATGGTTCTGTAGAGTTCGCACGTGTTTGCACCTGGCTTTTTAGGCAGTGCTATGAAGATCGACTTGCTGAGGTCATCTAGTATTACACCACTATTATAAATTTAATTTATTATTTCTGTAATTTTCTCTATGCCAAATTATTCCAGGGCTATAAGCAGCTCTATTAATATGCCGTCTAGTCCAGTTGCTTTGTTTCTATTCAGTCTGGCTATTGCAGATTCCACTTCAGACTTTAATATTTCCGGTCCGTCCTCATCTTTGCGCGTTATTTGTTGTTCTCTCTTTTCGTGGAAAAGATCTTTTATATATTCTTCCCATCGTTGGAGTATTTCCTCTTTCTCCAAAATGATTGTTCCATCCTTGGATTTTATACATCTTGTTGAAGAGCAGGTTTTTTGTCCTGTCAGTTTTTTTATTTTTTATGTATGTCTGCTTTATTATCCCTACTCAGTCTCTCTACTTCTTCACATTTGTCAATGAGCCATTCTTTTTTAGCTTGCCTGCATTTACCAAGAAAAAAGGAAATAAGATAAGGAACTTAAATGAAAACTGTTTTATAAAACTTGGAAGAAAGTGTTTATTTCAAAAATTTTTGGAATGTATATTCTTTAAAGCAATTTTTATAATAATTGAAATAAAAATACAATTTAAAGTTTCAGAAAATAATATCCGAAAATTTGCATGAATTCTTT
This sequence comes from Ascarosepion bandense, assembly GCA_037127315.1. Taxonomy (NCBI): domain Eukaryota; kingdom Metazoa; phylum Mollusca; class Cephalopoda; order Sepiida; family Sepiidae; genus Ascarosepion; species Ascarosepion bandense. The sequence goes on from JBBBDQ010001185.1 coordinate 125,454, forward strand.
TTTTAGGCAATGAAAAAACACAGCCACTTGATTTGGTTTCTTGTTCATAATACAGTGATTAGGATTAAGTACTTTGAAATTAGAAGATAATTCATTATTAATTAGGTAATAAAATGGACTAGGAACTGTATAACTTGGGAACGTAACCATACTATGGAAATGCCAAACCTTATATCAATTATTTACAGGGCGAACACTTGTCTAGTTAGTGCCAACACTAGCTCGGCTGATCATAGCAACGCTGCATGAAAACTCGAAGTTGGAATGGTGACAGGATAGTGGACAGCAAAATTGTCTATGGCAGTAAACTAGTGACAACGGCTCAAATCATATCCGCATTGAATGTATAGGGTACCCAGCTGGTCAAGTCAACTTTCTTTAGCTTCATGAGAATTTGTATCCGTTCATGGCCTTTATACGCTCTAGGAACAATAGGTTATTAAAGCGACATAATGCACTATTTTATTAGGCCTAAGTTAACCTAAAATTGGATTTGCGGGCATTCTAGAAAATTTCAACAAATAATATGGCCACCTCGTTCGCGAGACACAAGCTAAATTAAGTATTTATTGGACATGGTGAAGTCTATTTGCAAGCAAGAACATATAAAGGTGTGGAAGAGTCCATTTGTAGGTAGGTCCCCACAATATAATGTTTGATATCTATCTTATACGCAGAAAAGGAACCAAATTCTAGAAATCAACTTCATGTGACACGAATAATAAACAAAACAGTTGATGTTCAAATCTTAGATGCTACCAACTTTGATAACCTTTTCCCACCAGCAATAAATTAATGTTTGCACTTGTTGAAAGAAGTGTCCGTACAGCTGGAACAGAGATAACAGAACGGCTAACACAGCTAAAGAATTTATCAGCAGAACTTAGAAACATTAAAAACTACACATACTCACTGCGGTGATAGAAAAGTATATGTGATAGAAAAGTATATGTACCATGACAAAATTCTGTTATTGAAATTGCTAATAACCTTGAAGATCCTTAGCCTTTCCATCAGCTAAATCGACTTGTAAACGGGGATAAAAAAATAAGTTACGCAGTCATAGTTAATCAGCGCTTATAATAAAGGAAAGAGATGTGTTGATCTAATAAACGTTATATAACAAGACATTCTCGATCTGATCGAAAAAAAATCTTGTTTGCCATTCTATATTTTTCCCAGAATAGAACAGCGAAGTGGTGAGATTTTAATTTTCCTCGGACGCTTATGGAAAAGGAACATCGACAACACTGTTACAATTGTTTCAAGCAAGCGCTTGCGCAAGTTTTACCAACCTCAAAATTTATTAGGTTGTGCAGCTTCAAAGTAAAATCTGTAAAAATATGAAAATTGGAAAGGACATGCGTGGGTAGACACATAACATGTTCAATATTATGTATTAGTTTGATCAATAATACTAATTAAAATTGTCGGATTATAGAATGCTGTTAACCGAAATATTAAAATAAATCACTCCAGTATGTGTGTGTATGTGCGCGTGTGAAAAGTCAAAATCATTATTGTATAGAATACAAGATAATATAGCATCTTTTAAATTAATTCTTCGCCTTAAGAAAGCTCAGATAACGGATTTACAAAATGAGTAACAAACGGAAACAAAAACGATGAATTAATATGTCTTAATGTTTGTTGGCTGGTCTCATATTCGTTGGAAAGTGGAAAGTGGATAGGCCATACTTTAAAGACACGGAGAAGAATTTGCACACTAAAATTAATTCATTTCCACAGGTTCAGGGAAAGCAGATAACTTTTTAGAAGGAAATGCAGCCTCCACTCTCAGACGCCCCCGGCAACGGGTTCGGCTAGTCTCGGCAATCCCAAGCCGTACCTTGAAATCGTTAGAGAACATCTTATTACATAAGTACATTTTAAAGTACTCAAGTTTTTCTTGGTATAAACATTCTAGATTTGAAAAAAAAAAAGATACTTGTTAAATATTTGTGTGAATTCGGAAAAAATTGCCTTCGGCTGCATTTGTGTTATTCCACTGTAGTTTTTATTTTTACTTTAACTTAAGGAATAGTAATCGCGGGGCACAGTGTTCATTGCAAACACACACACAAGAAAAAACAGAAGAACTGTTACTGAAGATAGTGAAGTAAAACGAGAAAGACAAAAATAAATTACAAGACAGAATGCTTGGTTGCTAGCAAAGGGAACGTCTCAACATGCAAATTACAATTACTGGATTCAAAGCCGACTTTTGCAAGTGGATCAGCCTGCTGTATCGCTCCCCCAGTATTGTGGTACAGGTAAACGAAAAGCGGTCGAACGCTTTTGCTCTGTCTCGGTCGGTCTGTCGCCCCTATTTTACGCTTTGGCGTTGGAACCCCTTCTCCGGCTAAGGGACAGGACATGCAGTCCGGCCCAACGCGAAATCGCTGTCCCTGGTGGGGATCGAGCCAGGGTTTCTGTGTACACCGATGACGTATCCATTTTTTTGGTCGTTTCCGGATGACAATGAGGTGGTACAGAAGGCGCTTGAGCGGTAATAGAAAATGATGGGGCCAAAATTAAATGCGACAAGTTTTCCGGCTTGCGGTTAGGTGCCTGGAAGGGCATTGCTCTCCTGGGGCCCTTCAGTTGGACTGACGAACCCGTCCACATTCTTGGAGTGTGACTCGGACCGGATCTCCATCTGGAGAAAAATTGATCGGAGGTACAAGCAAAGGTCGAAGCGTCGGTCCAGACTTAGCTTCGACGGCGGTTGTCTGTGAAGGGAACGACTGAGGCGCGTGTTACATATGTCTTTCCCATCATCCTTTACGGTTGTCGATACTTCCTCTCTGTGATGACCATCGGATGCTGATCGAGCGTTTGTTGTCCATCCTCTTGTGGAGTAAACGCAAGCATCAGATCAACATCCGTGTTACGGGGCGTTCTGGAATTCCACAAGTTGTGAGTCCTAGATGCGCCTCCAGGTTGGCTTTACTATGCTGCGTATTGATAGAGGATTCACTTGTCCCGTTTCGAGGGTTGAGCACTGTCGTAAGCCTCGAAATCAATCGGATTTTCTACTCGAGTGTTCACTGGCCTTTCTCGGCCTCGTAGGCACTTGTATCGTTTATTAGTGGAGGGGCTCGCAACGAAGGACACTCTACGTGATTGGCTCTACTCGGCTTGTTGGCGACCGAATCATGCTCGTTTTGGTCTTGGGCGCCAACGGTGAATTACCTCAATAACCCTGAATTTTAGCTAAGCTGGCGATTGATTCAAAACGTGTTATCTCAATGATAGGGCCTTTAAATGAGGTGGGGAGGATTTGCCCGACTGTTATCGATGTGACCTTGGTGTGTAAGAAACTGCTAAGCATGCCTTCTACCATTGTCCTCAGGTACACTCTTTCTGGGACCGTGTCAGCGAGTTGACGGCTCGTATTGCTCCTGATCAGCTCGTGTCCATTGATCTCGCGTACTCGTGTGACAATGTGACGCCTCCGTATTCTGGGGTAAAACGGATAGTGTTTCTCACGTTGCTGGCCGTGGCCCGAATGGTGATATGGACGACGCGGAAGAAGAAAATCATGCGATATAAGCGTTATTCTTAGCATCTGATTAGATTCTTTGAGCAGCAGCTCAAGATGAAGATCAGATCTGATAGAAAGCGTTTGATATAGACAGATTTCCGCAAAAGTTGGTCAACTGTAGCAAGTCTGGTTCGCGTGAATGGGGTCAGTCTTGATTTTCTTTTTTAAGTCTTTTACGGCACAACGGGGCGGTTTTCTGCAAACCATCCCCTGGTTAAGTTAGTTATTTTGTGTACTTAGTTAATGTGAGTGAATGTTGTCATAGCCTGTTCCCGTCTTTCTTTTTGTTATGATCCAAGTTGAGATTCCCAACCTCCCCAGTTTGTTGTTGGTTCCAGTTTTTCATCTTGACTGGGTCAGTCTTTGATTTTCTTATTCCCCCTAGAGAGTTTTCTACTTGATTTTTCCGTTGGCGGAATACAGCAGTCACTGAGCATTTTTGTGGGATGGACGGGTTTCACTAACATTTGTTTATTGTAGTTTGAACGATTTTGTTACATTTTAAGTTTGTTTTGGGTATTTCATCTTCTCCCCTTTTCGTTTTCATATCATTAAAAAAAATTTAAATATATTTTTTGTATTATTATATGTAGAACTAAATTTTTATGTCATGGGTTTGTTCCACCCCTTTGTTTTGGTGCCCCAGTGAATATGTGGCATTGTAGTGTATGGAGAACTGCGAGGTGATGGATGTGGTCTTGTGGTGAATGAGCAAATTGTAATGAGTGATTGGATCGTGAATTTGATTAGCTTCGTATAGGATAGTAAGAGAGTACTAGACTCAACCTACACCCAAATCGGCTTGGTGCCACATTTACTGCATTTTCAGTATCAAATATATTGAAGAGATCGTGACAGCGAGAAGTGGCCAAAAGCAGAATGTCTCCTGTTGGAGTGATCACGAGATTTCCTTTAAAGGAAAATCATATGTCACAGAATATGTTCACATTCGTTTCACCGACTGATATCTTACCAGCATCAACAGCTTTAATGGATGAAGCAAATGCTGGGTAGCTCCTGACAGAAACCACCCTAACAAAGCGGAGTTGGTGCAATGTTTTGGTGTAGTTACATGGGTAATAAATTAATGATTAGTGAGTTCTACATGGTCTTACGATGACAGCTTAGACATACACTGACTTTTAAAGATATTCATGGAGTCATGACCCAAGAAGAAACTATGTACTTTCAGAAATATTCTTTTTATGTATGACAATTCTCCATCGCATTCGATAAAGAAAACTATACATAAAGTATATTTCAAAAAATGAAATTCAAAGATGTTCATTTGATGAAATGGTCATATTATTTTATCGATTTTAACCCAAATGGAAGCTGGTAGAGCATTCTGAAGAGGAAGTTTTATATTGGCGGGCTGCAATTTATCAGGAAAGATTAACATTGGAATTCTATTCTGGATACTGTGCAGTCCCATTGCATTTTCTAATAATTTCACCAAAAGCGAGACACTAAAGCTACTAAGACGCAATGTGTTACTGAGTGTGACAGAATATAAGAAAAAGAAAGTTATTAAGGAGTGAGAACAATAAAAAAAAAATGGAATTAAGTACACAGAAGATAGCGATTAACAGTGCATTTCAATTTTTGAAGATCAAACTTGACTTGAAAATAAGAGTTTCGCAAGCGAGAAGTACGAGAAACAAACTGTTAGCATAGAACTTCCGGTTACATCTCGCCATTTCAAGTGTAAAAAGATGTGAGTTTGCCGTCAATCTAGTACTGCGCTTAGGTTCCATTCAGGAAAGTTATAAAACAGGCACAGGAGAGCTATATTACGGTGGTGGGAAATTGACTGAAGTCGAGATGCCAGATCAGGACCATACTGATACGGCCGTATAACGTTGACCTAAACACTAGTTCCCGTACGATCGCCGAAGTTAAACAACGTCGAGCCTAGTCAGTACCTAGTTGGGTGACCACTTGGGAATACTAAGTAGCTTAGATGTGCAGGTGATGTAATGGATAACTGCTCGGAATTGAAAATCGGAGAGCAGAGTTCCAATTTCAGTCGGGTTTGTTACATTCACTTGGAAAATCTATGAATACGACTCTTCTACCCCAAATTATGTGTTAACAAATGATTTAACTGAAAAAAAAATGCAGTGATGCATTTAGTTCCGAAAAGATCGTCAGCAGACAAAATGACAGTTTTATTATTAAAATCAATTTTACATAGAAATAAAGAGAAAAAATAAACATCAGCTATAGTCAAAGATTGGAATCATTTCATTCAGTATCTGTTAACTTTATTAATATTATTATTATTATTATTATTATTATTACTAATCTTATTGTTGTTGTTATAACTATCCAGATTATATTATTATTAATAATATCAGGAACATTGACGAAAATATAAAGGTAAAGATTTACACACACACACACACGTACGTGTGTGTGTGTGTGCGTGTGTGTGTGTGTGTGTAAGTCTGTTCTATTCATTATTTTGAAAGAATGCAATCGCTTTTAGACCTTGCTCATTCGCAAGTTAAGTATCTTCTAGATGCAATAGCTATCAAGATTAAATGAAATATAACGGGTTCAAGCTTCAGACGAGAAATCATCCCTGCCACTATCTCTTCCATGCTTGAAGGTCATGGTTAATTGCTGGCGTATCTGAAAGTCAAATTCTGAGGGAGAGTTAACATCTTTTGTTTCAAGATTTGACACATTTCAACCAACAGTAACACTAGCTGCTTGATCAATGAATGCTGGATACTTCCAAATAAAGAAAAAATCTAATATTACCATTATGTTATATTTTCTTTAAATGCGTACACAGTACTAAAGATTTTTTAAAAAGTTTTATGATCAAGATTTATCTTTAGATTAGTTTATAATTTTATAGGCTTTTTGACTGCGAGAAAAAAATATTGTGTCCTGGATTGAAAAAAATAGTCTTCTTAAAATGTAATCATGAAACTCATCAAATAAACACTGAGAATGAAAAATTAGATTTGCGTGTCGCACCTAGTTTGAAACTGACGTTTTAAAGTAAAATTTACATATCGCTACTTTGAATCTATGGTAATGGGCCGTACGAAGCCTTATTGGAGACAGAACATGAAAGCTGGGGTATCAAGTCTCTCTTGGTATTCAACAAATTTTGTTACCGCCCTCCATTAAATACTGAGAGACTATAATAAGGGGGCGAAATAGCATGAAAGAAAATTTTGTAACTTTCTCTCAGAGGAGAAAAGTGCATTTGCATAAAGGTTTTTGGTATCGGGTTTCAAGAAAGTCACAGAAGTAATTCCTTGTCGCTAGGCAAACTGTCATTCTGTCTCTCCCCTTCACTTGCAGAGAAATGTCTCTGGAGTATTCCACACAGCAAAAAATTTACATTTCTCTATATTTTTCTCTCTTTCTCCACACACACTGATAGAAAGGATTTAATCTACTTATATGTACAAATGTAACTCCCGTATATATATATATATATATATATATATATATATATATATATATATACATATATACACAAATTGGGATCAAATATTAATTAGAATACGACAGATAAGGAACTAACAGAAAACGTTTACACATTTAAGATATTTTGTTTTTATTTAAGCTTCATCAGAAAATGAAATATATGGGAGAAAACAAAATACTGGTGATTTTATTTTTGTACTGTTTGTATTTCATTGGTTAAGTAAACCCCACGTGTATCTGTCCTGTCAAGCAGTGTTCTTGCCCATACTTTATGTGTATATACAGTTATATAATAATTCTAGCTTGTCTGTGTGGGATTCGAGTGGTAATCAGTATTCGTTTATGCGTGTGTGTGTGTGTGTGTGTGTGTGTGTGTGTGTGTGTGTGTGTGTGTACTTGAGCGTGTAGCAGGCATTTTCATCTGTGCTTGGTGATTATCCATATGTTGATTTAGGATGCTTTCATAAGAAGGAAATGATTGAAGCTCCACCGGTTGTAGATATAGGTAGATATATTTTAGTTTTTTTAAAATATGAATTTTATAAAAGTTGGTGATATGAAGTGTGGTTGACGTGTGTTTATAGACGGAAAATATATATTAGAATTTCCTGTAAGAATTTCTACGTAATGAACTACAGTTATTTTCTAATTAGAATGGCATTTTTAAAACGGATGTTCTGGCCTGTGTGCTACATGCGAGATTAAACGGTTGTCACTACTTAGGACTCACTTATGTTCGCAAATGCGAGCTTTCAGATTTCTAGATGTTTTACCAATGTAGCTCTTCCTCATTGCAAGCGTTTTATATCTAAGTTCTGCCATATAAAAAACAGATATATATTTACGAACAGAAATAGATTCAGCGCTACATCAGATGCTGTACTTTATTACAATAAATGGAGGGTCTACTCAAAAAGAGGTATCCACTAAAAATAACGTTTAAAGTGATAAAAACTATCGAATTAATAAATAAAATATCCATTTTTCTTTAGAAATTGCTTTGTTTACATTTGGATAGGAAACGGAACAAATATAAACTTTAGAGAATCTGTGAGGAGAGGGATTTGCGCTTAAAAGCACAATTTGCCCTTATGTTATTTTATCGGTGACACTCTCCATGACCGTCGGTCTAAGGCACATGAAATCTAACGACGATTTCTCCTGCAATTGTAGACCCAGGTTCGAATCTTGCCGGAAGTAGAACATTTTTTCTTTAATAAGACTTCTCAAATATTTAGGCCTAGAGATGAAAATAAATATAGTGTTTAAAATAAACGTAGCTCCTACTCAAATATGAGTACCCACTAAAAATAACGTTTAAAGTGATAAACATTTGTTGGATTCATAAATAAGTCAATACATTACGTCTTATATATATATATATATATATATATAAAACAAGTAAAGATTATGTATATGATACGCGAAGTAATTGAAAAAAAATATATTCAAAAGAAAGGTTCGCCTATCGCCCGGTTCACACTACTTCTCGGTAATTTTGAACAAAAATAGAAGTTTATCCCTTGTTAACTGTTTAGGATTGGATTTTCGGTTTCTTTTAACGTCTTCTTCAACTCTATACTCTTGATGCTTATTCGTTCTTACGCTAATATAACGTCCCACAGTAAACACTACCACGAGTGGCTCTTAGGCCTTATATTGGGTGATTTAAAAAATGGGAACAGATTCCTTTTAAAAAACTGGAAAAATGTTCTACAATAAAATCTTTCTCAGTCAGGGGGACGGCTTCAGAATCGATTGTCGCGCAGTATAATGTTTACAATGGCGGTCTTCAACGAATTTTTGGTTTAGTGTGATCGTTGTTTTTTCCTTGGGGCGTCGTAGAGAAAGTAACTCTCTTTACGACGCCCCAAGAGATTAACATCAGGAAAGCTCGATCACATGTTGTGGGATGGAGTTACAACATGATTGTAAACATTCTACCAGCCATTTTTAGTTCATGTGAGTCAAACGATAGGAAGCAGAATGTTGCTGTAACAATTACAGTCAGGTCTCCACCAGGAGCTTGGTGTCGAAGGTGGTATTAACTCTGAAGCTCTTGTCATTCATGACCACCCCAGATGACGTGAATTTATTTGCGCATCACCGAGAAGATATCCGTGGGGTCCATGCTGAGTCACCGCACGTTACTCTTTGTCGAGGGAAAATCAGAGGATGTTAGTCTCCTTCAGTTCTTAAGATTTGAACGTTCTCCTGAGTTTTGATGGGCATGAACTACCCTCCATTCATCCTGTATGATTTGTACATCATGTTCTCGTTCACTGGTAATAGACCCTTACATCTTGAGTTACTCAGCGAAGGTCCTCATCTGCTTGTTGATGTCGTGGTAGAAAATGCCTCGGACCTTCTGGTTGAATACGGCCATTCTTACGATATCTGATGTTCTGGTCGCTTGACTAGTTGCCTGAAAACATTTAAAAATCTCGGTAAATACAAGTCGTTCTGGTTGACTATCAATGACACAAGAAAGGTGTGTCATTGAAATGTAACATGTTAATGCACTCGATACACCTGGAATGACTTTTGAAATTTGTCATAATCTACATAAGATTACGTTAGCCTGGCTTCCGTTTATGGCCTAATAAAAGTTTTATCTAGCACTATATATATATATATATATATATGTATTGTTTACCTACATTTAAATGTGGTAAAGTTAGATTACAAACCGTTTAACAGCCTTTGTGCAAAAAATTGACACGCCCCCACCCCAAACAGAGAAAGGTTAATACAGATGGTAAAACGGAACTGGAATTTACATATGTCTTGTGTATAAGTGAGCATAGGACATCTCTTTCTTTCTCTCTCTTTCTCTATATATATGATATCTAACTACTCGCCTCCAACTTTGATAGTAAGTTAATCGACACCTGCTCAGACACAGTTGTTTTCTTTAACACCCAAAGTGTCAACATCATATACATATATAACATGCAAAGACAACTTATTAAATAGTGAAAAAGCATTAGAAATATTTTTGTGAACCATATTTCGGCCCAACCAAATATCCCTTCTTATATATATATATATATATAAGATAAGTCATTTGGTCAGCTTGTGAATAGGGAACACGGAAAGAAAACTTCAAGACCTTCTAAAAAAGGTAGATGAAGAAAGTTAAAAGAAAGGACTACAAATAAACGACAAGAAAACCGAACGTATGGTCATCAGCAAACAGAGAAGCCCAAAATACCAATTACAGGTTGGGGATACTAAAATCAAGCAAGTACAAAAATTTAAGTCCTTGGGAAGTGTTCTAACGGAAGACGGAAAGTGTGACACTGAAATCCAAAAGCGAATTGAAATAGCCAAAGAGGCATTTCAGAAACTAAGCAGAGTATTAAGAGACAGGAAAATTTCGCTAGAAACAAAGAAGAAAGTATTGGATTGCCATGAATGTCTGTCCTTCAATATGGTAGTGAATAGTAAACAATATCATCAAAAATGAAGGAAAAACTTGAAACAACTGAAATGTGGTTCTACAGTAAGATGCTGCAAATATCATGAATCGAGCATCTGAGAAATGATGAGATTTTAAAAAGATTGAAAACGAAAGGGAAATTAATACTGAGCATCAGGAAGAAACAGCTGAAGTTCTTGGGACATATAATGAGGAAGGAAGGCTTGATGAATCTGATACTCACAGGTCAGATAGAGAGAAAAAGAGACAGGGGAAAGCAGCGGATAACATATTTGAAGGGCATGAGCAGGTAGATAGCAGAGCTGGGTTTGGATCGGGTAACAGGAGAAAGTATGCTAAGAGCCACCTGGGATAGAGAGACGTGGAAAGCCATGATCGACTACGTCCTGAAGGGACATGGCGCATAGAGGAAGAAGAAGTGTGTAGGGCCGAATATTTTTCTCCATTTTTGATGTCGTTGCCAGTGACTGCAAATATTTGTAAAAGTATGTTTAAGACATTAACTTAAGTGTCAGCATTTATTGATGCATATGTCCACGTATTGCACATATGTCTGTTAGTGAGTAAAGGAGCGGGGGTCCTTAAATGACATCATTGAAACACTTTATAACGAAATGATATAGAAAGAGACTGGCCTACAGCTGGGAAAAAGAAGGGCATAAGTAAAAGAAAAAAATAAGAAACGAAAGCACAAAGGACAGAATGAAATTAATTTCAGCAATATTAGAATCGCGGTTTCTCAGCAGAAAGAAGAAAAATAAAAAATAAAGCACGCATGTAGACAGAAAAGGCTAGAACTATTGAAAGGTAGTAAAAGGAATAAAAGAAAAAACAAATAAGGAAAAGAAAGAAAGAGTAAAACGTAGATCTGACGAAAACAACATGAGCAACAACAGCAGAAGAAGAATTAGAAGAATCGGTGTTGTGACTGGCAAAGTAGCCTTGCAGAATATTGCTACTTTAGCGTGTTTCATCCGTAGTGGGTACCTTGATGAGACCTTGCTATAGATTTCTTCTGTGTCGTGGCCCTTCAGACGTAGGCGATCATCACACTTCACAACTTCCTATCTTTTGGGGCTCTTAATAAGATTTGTCGTGTCGTGATGTCTTTCCTCTTACTGAATTCAGTCAATTAAGTGCCATACGTGATAAACGCTTGGGCGATCATGTCTTTTTCGATACATGACTGAATGGGCAGAAGATTATCCCGCAGTAGGTTGCCATTGCTTTCTGCGGTAGACTGGTTGCCGACCAAGGCTATAGAACCCAGTCTGTCCTGCTATTTAACCCATAACTAGAAGGAAGAGACGGATTAATACCTTTCCCAAGGGTATTTGCGCGTAAGTGAATACAATGGATTCAACTGGAATTCGAACTTGGCTCCCCGGTTTCTCGTTCCAAGCCGATATCCACTGTACCACAACGCACATCCTTACTGAATTACATGTCCTAAAAATTTAGAATGTCTTGTTCAATTCTAAATAGGGTTCTTTTTGTTTCCATTTATATTAATGCTTCCTCTTTAGTCACATGACCAATCCATGCGATTCTCATCATCCTTCTGTAGAACCATATTTCTATTCCTCCAAATAACAAAAAAAGAATTTATTCTTAACATCAGAAAGAGACAGTTCCGGTTTCTAGTTCTCATAATAAAGAAAGAGGACTTGGAAGATATGATACTCATAAGACAGTTTGAAGGCAAGAGAGAAGAAAACGGCAAACTTAGTGAGCTTGAGTAAGCAGATGTCGGAACTAGGTTTACAAGAAATAACAGAAAGACAAAACTTATCAAGAGTTACAAGAGGCATGAAGTTGTGGAGAGCCATGATCGTCTACGTTCTGACGGGACACGGAACATAAAATGGAAGATGAACAATTGGATGAATCCTAGCTGAAATATTAATATTTACTATCTGTGATACAGCCGGTGTTCGTATTCAGATAATGGTCACTATTTTTACTGTAAGGCAGGCAAGTTCTCACCACTTGAAAAACTAGCATAACGATCTATCCTATTCCACTAAATTCTCCCTACATAGACTTGTAAACTATTGTATTAAGTTTAGTAAATATAGATAATAAGAGAAAGTTAGGATGACGAGAATGACATCAAGAGTGAATGGTAGGTTCGTAAAGGAATGAGAAAACCGGGAGAAAGAAGCACCATTGGAAAAAGAAAAAAGAAAACAAACGAGAAAAGAAAGATAAAAAAAAATCAGTATAGAAAATGAGAAAGTAAAAAAAAAAAAAGTAAAAAGGCCTGGAAATAACAGAAAAAAAAAGAATGTGAAAAGAATAAAAAGTAAGAATAAGTGTAGAAATGAAGAGAGGAAATGTATAGAACGGTAAGCTTAATACAGGCGACAAGAGAGGCAACTATTAGCATGTTCCCTGCGTGGGTTGCGAATTTTAAAATTACCCAGCAACTTAGAATGGGCGTATACGAGAAATATTTATATTACATCTTAGACTCACCACCGTTCCAACTTAATGGTTTCTCATAAAAAATTTAAATCGAACATTATATATTGAATATTTCAGATCTAAATTCACTTAATAACTGTGACAAGCTACCGAATTATTGATGTAGCTTTTAAAACCATTTTTGTAGCTTTTGTAGATGGTAGTTTATTCTTCTCTGTTACTAGCACTTTAATATGATGAGGGAATGTTGACATGATATTTATATTTTTTTTGTAAAAATATAATAACCTAACAAATTCTTATATATGTATGTGTCTGTGTGTGTCTCTGTATGTATATATGTATGTATGTGTGTGTGTGTGTGTGTGTGTGTGTGTGTGTGTGTGTGCGCGCGCGTGTCAATGCTACCAGATAACCCATTGCTGTATGATCAGGTTATCGGCGATTAAACCGCTTCCGCAATCAGACTTTTCAGACGAGGAGTGTACTCGCCATTCTTCTTCTGTGTGCCGTTTCCCTTCAGAACATAGGCAACCATGGTCTTTCACATCTCCCTCTCCTTAGTAGCACTTAACATGCTTTCTCCTAGTTACATCTCTCAAACCCAGGTCGGCCATCCACTTGCTCAAGCCCATCAAGTATGTTACGTGTTGCTTTCACCTGTCTCTCTTTCCCTCTGTGAGAATCAGATTCACCAAACTCTTCTTCCTCATTACATATCCCAGAAACTTCAGCTGTTTTTCCTAATGCTAAGTATTAGTCACCTTTTCGTTTCCATCCTTTCCAAAACCTCGTCGTTGCTCACATGTTCAGTCGTTGGTATCCTCAGCATCCTTCTGTAGAACCACATTTCGGTTGCTTCAAGTTTTCCCATCGTCTTTGGCGAGATTTTCCAGCAGTTACTGACATATTGAAGAACAGACATCACATAACAATCCAGTTCATCTCTTCTTTGTTTCCAGTGAAATTTTCTTGTTTCTCAATACTCTACTCAGCTTTAGGAATGCCATGCCAATTCGCATTCGAATCTTAGTGTCGCACTTTTCATCCTATGTTAGAACACTTCCCAGGTATTTAAATTTCTGTACCTGCTTGATTTTAGTATCTCCAGCCTGTAGCTGGCATTTGGGCTTCTCTTTTTATTAATGACCATTCATTTAGTTTTCTAGTAGTTTATATGTAGTCCTTTCTTTTGGTTTTCTTCAGCTATCTTCTGTAGGAGGTCTTGTAGTTTCTTTCTGTGTCTGCTATCAGCGCTGTATCATCTGCGTATCCTATATTGTTCAGATTGTAGCCGTCAATGACGAATCATACTAAGACTTCTAGGGCTCTCAGTAAGACTTCTAGGTCTCGCTGTATAGGTTGAATAGATCTGGTGAGAAGACAGACGGCACTTGCGATGTCGCAACGTAAAGACTCGGAACTACTTGCGTTAATGGAGCGGATGAATACGTCATCGCGCGGTAGTATACTGAGAAGGAGGACGCTGTTGTTTATAGTTGTGTGTCATACGCCATATTTGATTGTACTTCTCTTCCTTTCGTTCGTGTTTGCTGTGTTTTATTCATTTATATCTTGGCCCTTCATTATGTCTCCAAAGTGTAAGTCCGATTCTTCAGGAGGCAGTGCTTCAAAGAAAAAGAAAGCCATCTTCATGGAAGTGAAATTAGATATAATGAAATGGTCAAAGAAGAGCGAAACACTGTAGTATATTGGCCGCACGCTGGATTGAAGTCGTACGACTGCCTCCTCGATCATCGGCGATAAGGAACGCATACTGCAATATGTGAAAGGATGTGCTCCTATGCAATCGATTATAATTACAAAGCAGATAAGTCGTGATCCAGGAACGGAACTCCAACGTAAACCGAGTACCCACTATATACTAAACACTACACTCGATTGTCAAGTTGAGCCTGGAAGAGCTACTGAAATTCCCTGGACAAATTATCTAAGCAACTCTTCGCCTAGATATGATAATATTATCAAATGTTACCAGGAAACTGATAATATATCGGTATCATGAAAAGAGAATATATTATATATCCACGAGTGAAAATATGGCAAAATTAAGTGAGAATTGCAAAAAAAAAAAAAAAAAAAAAAAAAAAAAAAAGGATGAAAACCATGCCATAGATGCTGTGTACAGAAAATTTCAACCCAGCGGTAGCGCCTTCCTCACTCCACCAAAGAGAGAGAGAGAGAGAGAGAGAGAGAGAGAGAGAGTATTTGTGAACGCCAGCGCAATACTGAGCGGTGACTGGGTAATTGTTGTCCTTGGCTCAGATGTTACGTATATGGGCACTCAACGTTAAACTAACCATCCCGACAATGTGAAAAGGTGAATAAAATAGAAGAAGCTATCGGTGAAATAGACCAACATGCTTTCAAGATTATTTTACCGGTCTCGGTAAAATAGACCCCGAGGCTCTTTTCCTGGTAAATATTTTTATTATGAAGGTAGGCATTGTTAAAAATTCCACCAGTCAGTCAAGTGTCATACGTGATACACGCTTGGGCGATCATGTCTCCAAAGATACATGACTGACTGGGCAGAAGATTATCTCGCAGTAGGTTGCCATTACTTTCTGCGGTAGACTGGTTGCCAACCAAGGCTATAGAATCCAATCTGTCCTGTTATTTAACCCATAACTGGAGAGAGGAGACGGATTAATACCTTTCCCAAGAGTATTTGCGCGTAAGTGAATGCAAGGAATTCAACTGGAATTCGAAACCATACAGATTTAACACAGAAGCTTTCATTTTCACCATCAATTTTTAAAATAATGTAAAATCGTTTCCACCATAAACTTAAGTTAAAATCATTTATTCATCATCAGTTCAAAGAAAAATAGAAATTTTTGAATATTTTAAGTACTTCAGGCATAACTGTCTCTGCAAATCCAAAACTTGCCCTTCGACATGGTTCTGTTGCCAATATATTTCAGGTCCACATCCTGAAGACAATAGTCACAGACTACACTATAAGTCCTGTCTACCCAGCTCACACAACCACTGCGCTGACGATCTTTAATATAATATATCAGTCAGTTAAGTGCCATACGTGATACACGCTTGGGCGATCATGTCTCGAAAGAGACATGACTGACTGGGCAGAATATTATCCCGCAGTAGGTTGCCATTGCTTTCTGCGGTAGACTGGTGGCCGACCAAGGCTATAGAACCCAATCTGTCCTGCTATTTAACCCATAACTGGAAGGAATAGTAGGATTAATACCTTTCCCACTGGTATTTGCGCGTAAGTGAATGCAATGAATTCAGCTGGAATTCGAACTCGGTTCCCGGATTTCTCGTTCCGAGCCGATATCCAATGCACCACGACGCACATACTTAGTCCTAAAACACTATTTCTATTTATAGTTGCCGGTCTCGGTAAAGTAGACTATTCGTGAATAAATGCCAAACGTACAAATAGTCTGATTCGAGGAAGACATGCTGGTCTATACGTAAATAATCTTTTACAGTTTTACAGTCTTTTACAGTTTGTAAGTCGAACCCTTGGGTATATTTTAATAAAAATATGACTTACTCAATGTTTTCTTTTCTTATGTAGGTCGGTCAAAACGAGTGGTTTGAAGGCTCTAGTGAAATGTGAAGCTCAAAGTTTTCGGTGAATAATTCTTTATACTATCAAATCGATAGAAAAGGAGATAAAAAATAGTAAGGTTTCAAAAACTTTGTCTCATTAAGTTTCCCCGGTCATATGAACTGTGCAGACACAATAAGAACTTAAGTGGTATGGATGGCCAGTACACTTGTCAAGTCGAGTTCTCCAAATACAACAACAGGATTGGTCATTTTTACTAACCGCAAACACGTATCTGTAAGCACCCATCCTAAGGAAGCACTTAACGGACGGCAACCACTTGTGGATTGCACACAGCAAAAATGATAGTCGTATGGGTTTGTCATAATCGAAAGATACAAACCTTAACAGAAAACAGGCTGTTCATTTATCGTGAATAAATGATACCTTTCATTATCTAGCAACAACAAGATTTATTACTGTATTTATTTTTTTAAAAATGCCATGCCCTTTCAAAACATATACGATCATGACTCTCCAGAGATTCATTTTTTATTATTTATGGCTTGGTAAACATTCTTAGGAAAGATAGTTTAGTGTTTTCCCATTCTTTCTTTCTTTCTTTCTTTCTTTCTTTCTTTTATGTGCCGTGGCCCTTTAGGTGATTATGCCTTTCTACATCTTCAATATTTTTTTCTTATTTCTCTCAAACCCTGCTCTGCAACCCATTTACTCAAGCCCATCAAGTATGTCAGTACATCACACACTGTTTTCCCGTGTCTCTCTTTCCCACTATCCGCATTGTGAGCATCAGATTCTCCAAGTCCTCCTTCCTCATTACGTGTCCCAGAAACTTTAATTGTCTCTTCCTGAAGTTAAGTAAATTTTTCATTTTGTTTCCATTCGCTTCAAAACCTCGTTGTTGTTCATATATTCAGTCCATGGTATCCTCAGTATCCTTCTGTAGAATCACATTTCTGTTACTTTTTGTATCTCATTCGTCTGTGAGGAGATTGTCCAGGATTTGCTGTCATACGAGAGGAGAGATGTCATCTAACAGTTCAGTACTCTTTGCTTTGTTTCTAACAAATTTTTCCTGTCTCTTAATACTTTGATTAGCTTTTGGAATGCGTCTTTGCCAATCCAAATACGCCTTCGGATCTCAGTTTTGCACTTCCCGTCCTCTGTTAGAACACTTCCCAGATATTTAATTTTCTGTACATGCTTTTCAAATAGACCATTGTCATTTATTAATATTTTAACTGCATTTATTTCATCATATTTATGCTACTTCTTATCACAACTTCAGAATCGTCATTCTAAGGTCCTTAATAAAAAGCAGGGATCAGAAATAAAAGATTGATCTCCGCCAAATTTTAAACATTGCACTCTGACCTATATACTGACCTATTATTTTACTGTTTGCCACCAAAGGCAAATACGGCCGACAAGGTAGGTTTCATTAAAATTTTATTAAGTTTTTCCAGTATCGTAACATCTTTCAGTATTGTATGAGATAAGGAATATAAAGATTGTCCATAATAATAATTTCTCAAGCACTTTCGGCCATTTCTATATCCGTTTTCAAGTTTTTATTTATTTTTTTAATCTGGTGTTTCTAGTAGAGAAATGCTTGATGCTTAGCGTTTGGTAAAATAAAAATTATAGACAATATATATATATATATATATATATATATATATATATATATATATATATATATATATACGCACCGCTCATTCCGTAATGTATTAGAGCACTCTGGCTATTGGGCGTGTATAATGATAGTATATACGCTAAAAAGTTTTCCTTCTACCGAGCGCCCATAGCCCAGAGGTAGAATCGCCGACTGACGCCGATTTGGTCAGGTTTCAATCCTGGGTTAAAAAGCAATCAGAATCTAACCGTACTGATGAGCTGTGATACAGCGAAACAGATCTGTCTGTGGATGACTATATATATATATATATATATATATATATATATATATATATAAAGCAGGATCTGCAGTGGCCCTGACTTGGCATCTCGACTTCAATCACTTTCTCACCGATGTGACGTAAATTCCCTCTGTCTTTTCTACAAATATTTTAATGGAAAAAGCTCTGACGAGTTCTTCTATGGTGTTATATATATATATATATATATATATATATATATATATATTATTATTATTATTATTATTATTATTATTATTACTTTAGAAGATGTACAAACTACAAGCTACTACAAAATAGTACATTTTGTTTTGACATTGAAAGTACAATGTCTCATCAGGTAGTTAATAATGATGGTAATAAACTTTTTTTTTAAAGAAAATTTTTAAAAAGACTTCTTTTATTTTTGGAAATCTTTTTGGACGAGCTAAGAGAATATTAAAACAGAGGAAAAAAAGAAAGAGGGCAGAAAAGATGAGAAAGCAAAAAGGGAAATCAATAAATGGAAAAGAAAGAGGAAAGAGAAAGAAATAGAGGAAGCAAAAAAGCAAAGAGGAAAACAAGAGAGAAAGAACTGAGAGGAAAGGGCCAATGGAAACGGCTAAGTGAGAGAAATTTTAAATTTAGGCAGGAAGTAAGTTTTAGACTGATATAGATATCGGTTACATGATATCTGGGCTTAACAAAGGAAAAAGTGAGAAAATACATACTGGGAGGGGAGGGAAGGGGGAAGACAACAGAATCGGCAAAGAAATAAAAAAAATTCAAACTTTGGCCGGAATTGAATTGCAAATAGGTATTTGATTTTGATTAGTGTAAACTTACGGATTCTAGTTTATTGGTATTATATATATATATATATATATATATATATATATATATATATATATATATATATATATATAGTAAATAACAAACCTAAGCCAATATATATAGTAAATAAATAACTTTAAGCCAACTTTCCATTTGTTTTAGGTTATTCGTCTCGGTTTTTTTTTTCTTTGGGCTGCATACTTTGACTGATGTTAAAGTGCTTAGCCCGTTCTTTTTTTATCATCATTTTTTCCTTCCGCGTATGTGCTCGGAGGGTTTTTCGAAAGGAGTATAACGATAAGTTTACACACACACACACACATATATATATATATATATATATATATATATATATATATATATATGTTTGAGATGTCAGGCCCACGCTGGCGAGCAAACAAATTTTTCATGGTGGTTATTTTCAGGTCAACTTAGAAAATTTTCAGGGCCAATTTCTTTTACTCTCTCCCGCAAAATTTCCACCTGTTCGCATCTACAGTAGCGGCTATAATATAAGGAACGGAAACGACAAAGACATAAATATGTGTATTACTAAAAAACTAATGCATGATTAGCAAGTTAAGGAACGATCTTGTAAATACTTGATTGTGAACGAAATATCAACAAAATATAATATTTGGTAAGCATCCCCTTATTTTCAATTTCTTCTCTGCATCGTTAACCACATGATCTAATGAATTTCTTGCAAAAATCAGCAGTAATTCCCTCCCATTCGTCTTTAAATAACTCCCATAGGTGATACTGGTTTTTCGGGTTTCTTTTCTGAGCCCCTTCTCCAATTATCTTCCAAACATCTTCTATTGGATTCCGGTCGAGGCTCTGGGCTGGCTATTTTATTAGGGCGATTCCTTCTTCTTTAAATAAAGCCATAGCCTTCTGAGCCTTGTGGCAAGGTGCACTGTCTTGCATGAAAATAGGAGATTCATAAAAATTATGGTATAATCTTGGTACCACATGCTGATGAAGAAGCCTTTTGTAAATCTCAGCATTGATAATGTACGCGGATGATAGGGCCAACTTCTGCAGATGAAATCATTCCCCACACCATCACACTGCCGCCACCAAACTTGACGGTTTTCTTGACACCTTGCAAGTTTTGCCCTCAGAACCAAATATAGTAAATTTGGACTCGTCACTGAAATGAACTGTACCCCATTGTGCGTCAGTCCAAACAACATTTTCTCTCGCATACTCCAGGCGTGCCCTTTGGTTTCGCTTTGAAATGAGAGGCTTCGAAGCTGGAATACGGGCATGCAATCTTACATTTTTTAACCTGCGAGCAACCGTTTTCCTTGAGATCTTATTATCTGTCTCTTCACTAAATTTTCGGGCAGTTGATGTAGAAGTTTTAAAACGGTTTTTTGTAGATATTCTAACAATTCTTCAATCTTCTCTTTGCGATGTTTTTTGAGGTCTGCCTGTTTTTGGTTTTGCATCTAACATTTTATCGGTTTTATACCTGCTAATTAAACGATGAACAACACTTTTAGACCTATGAACAATATCAGAAATTTCTGAAATTGACTTTTTTCTTGATAGCGATAATGAGTTTTTTCTTCAAAAGAGAGCGTTATGCGTGTAGAATTTGTCATATTGCTTAAAAATAAAGTCTTAATGATAAATTAACTTTTACTTATTGTTGAAAAGCTACATAGAGTTTTTTAACAATGTAAATTAAAAGTTTATGCAAATTATTAACATCGTTCCTTAACTTTTGTCCAGTAGCTGATTTCCTTTGTTCCATTTAATCTTTATTTAAAAAAAAAACTATTATGTAAATGTTTGTAACTTTGTATATTATTTATGCATTACACCCTAATCTTTATTTGGTAAAAATTTCTTTGTTAATCATGCATTACGTTTTAAGTAATACCCATATTTATGTCTTTGTTGTTTCCGTTCCTTATATTATGGCCGCTACTTTAAATATATTTACTCAACTCATTTTCGACACTAATGTTTTAAACTGAATTTTTTAAAAATATAACGGTTTTCTTGAAGCTTTCATTTTAGCTTTACTTGAAAGTTAAATGATTGGATTTACGATTTACAGCAGGAAAATACTTTGGTACATTTCAAATAGTAATTATCTTGATTGGAATCTCAACATTTTTCGCGTTTTCAAAATTCATAATTTTTTCGTCCATTTTGACTGCTTGACAAGTTTAGTAAACAAAAGTTAATTTTCAGTTTTAAAAATCTTACCAAAATAAAATATACATGTGTGACACATTATTATTTTTGAAAAATGAGCAAATTTAAAGTTTAATGAATCTGATTTACACAACTATTACTTTTTTATAGCATGAAATTTAGAATATATTTTTAATCATGGAAGTCTGAAGTGATTCATGAAGTGAGTGATCACAGACAGATGTAGTGATAAGCTAAGTATGGTTAACCAGAATTTACATAATTGTCCATTTTCTTTTCTTGTAAGGGGAAGAAATAGTGAAACACGTGACCCTTCAATGTAACACAGAAAATACCATCTTTAAAAAATAAACTCCCTATACACACACAAAAGATCTTTAAGTTATTTGAAAAAATCTTTTCACTCAAACATTTGTATTAAACGTTTCAATTTTCGATTAGTAAATATAGTCTTAACATAATAACTTAGTGACCTAGCCGCGACATGGCTTTAAAGAATTTTAAAAATATTTTTGAAACTTTATAAATTATCAAATAAAAAAGTAGAAAATGAAAACAATTCATGTAAAAATTCATTATTTATCGAAAAATGTTTTTTCCGATTATTATGTCTTTAATATATATTTTACAGGCAATTAAAAATTGAATAATGTCAGTTTTATTTTACTAATCGGAGTAAATTTGCAGAAAAAATTGTTGCCAGAGTTTACTATGGATATTGTAATAGTCTAAACATACAATTTAAGTGATAGTTTTCAATATCATTTTTATAAAAACACGCATTATATTTTTACCTGGTTTCAAAGTGATAAAAATGTATACCTGTTGTTTCTTTCTAAAAGCAACGTTTTTATATTATATCCACCAGGCATATGTACGGTCAACAAGGACCTGAGATAAAGCCAAAGTTCAATATCCAATTGGGCTACGATTGAAAGCCTTCGAACCAGATTGTTCGCGTGATTTTATTCTGCTGCAACCGACTTGTTGATCCTACAAATAAGAGAAATTTCCAGTTTTTGCTGAAGAAATGTGGGTTGTAGTCAAACAATGCTAATATAATACAGCCAAAGGGTTTATATCTCGCGACTTTGTGTGTCAGTGCTTAGAGCCCTTTGATATATGAATATTGATGGATGTTGGGCAGTTCCGGATCATATTTGAAACCGGAGCAATGGAACTATATACCGATGCGCATTTAGCTTCAAATGCAGTCACAGTGCAAATAATTGCATGCTTATGCACACAAACGTAGGTACAAAAGCAATAAAGCTGCTAATCCGGAAATATTCATACGCTTGTAAAAGAGTTTATTTCTCTCTCTCTCTCTCTCTCTCTCTCTCTCTCTCTCTCTCTCTCTCTCTCTCTCTTTCAATACACAAAAATATACACACATATACGAAATATATGCCACACTCACAAATAAAAAAGGCAACACTATTGGATATAAATCTTTACATGGTAAGCGATAACAAATTGT
The DNA here is from genome assembly GCA_037127315.1 of Ascarosepion bandense. Lineage (NCBI taxonomy): Eukaryota > Metazoa > Mollusca > Cephalopoda > Sepiida > Sepiidae > Ascarosepion > Ascarosepion bandense. The sequence goes on from JBBBDQ010001185.1 coordinate 148,275, forward strand.
ATTAAGAAAACAAAGATATTCAGTAGAAAAATATCAGTTTATTTTCAAAATATTTCTTTTACAAATATAATCAAATTTTCTTGTTCATGTTGGTCATTTTCCTAAAAGGCGGATTTCAACAATCCTTTCGTATTGCAGAGCAGCTGGTTGACCTCTCTCAGATCGACGCCTTTAGAGATGAGCGTCATTGCTCAGAACCCTCAGGATCAACACAGACTATGTGAAATTTATGAGCATCAGTGTGGTCACCTCCTTGTTATTCGCAGACAGACACTTGTCATTCCTTCTGTTCACATAGATAATTTCAAGAAGCTCTTTATCTCCGATCCGCTGTGGTTGTCGGCTAATGCTACGAGCACGGCGTACCTTTTCATTTCCTGTATCGGTTATGAAGCTGCCATGATTATACTCTGAAAGAGAAATAAGATTGTTAATATTTGGTGCGTGTCACGTAACATTACATTAACTCGTTTTCCACCAATGACCAACTAAAAATGTGTTCTCAAATAACTGGTGCCACACAGTACAGTCATTTACAAGTGCAAAACATGTTCGGATATCACTCATAAATAGATGTATGGATGTTCTTTAGCATTTATCACCATTATTAAAAATCGATACTTGAGCTTAACTAAAAGCCATGATTTTGAATTCTGATATCCAATATAGGCAAACTCTACCACTTGGAAGATTCTGCTTCGCCAATCTTTCTATATCTATTTCTTTCCTTTGGGTGTGTCGTAATAATACTAATATAATAACATTTATAAATCTCTACTTACATTATATTCATAGATACAGCGAGAACCTCGATATGTTGTAATGGTTAACAAGCTTATCTCGTTAGATTAAACTAATGAGTAGTGGGTTCGATCCTAACTCTGTACTCCACGCTTTCGGCCTTGTGGCTCGTCTAAACTACGCTTAGAAAACTATGAGGCACCGCGATGTGTTGTAATGGTTAGCAAGCTTGTCTCGCTAGGAAAATACGATTGAGTAGAGAGTTTGATCCTCACTGGTAGTCCCATAATTTCGGCCTTGTACTACGTGTAAGCTACCCTTATGAACATCATCATATTCATAGATAAATGTACATAATTTGTCCTTGTAAACGTAACAAACTCTCAGAGAAAATTTGTTTTACATATTAACATATTCATCCATACTTACAATTACTGGCGTAATCAAACAAATACACTTACGTATTGTTAACAATTATTAACAGTTAAACCCAGATATCCATCTTGTGTGTGTGTGTGTGTGTATATATATATATATATATATATATATATATATATATATATATATTTGTTGATAGCTGTCTATTTCAACATACAACTATAATAATTTTCCAGTTAATCCTAATAATTATTTTGTTAATTTTTTTTCTTCACAATAGATCTGCGGAGCCAAGGAGCCTTGCAGCTTTCTGGGCCTCTAGGAAACTTGCGGTCTTCCCCCTCGCAATTGCGAGGTCTGCGGGGGCCCTAAGCACGGCCCTGATAATGCACAAAAGTATATTTATTAATATATATAATTAATAACTCTGTTTACAATACATTCAGCACTATTTTAACAAAACCTGAATAATTCATTAACAGTTAAACCCAGATATCCATCTTATATATATATATATATATATATATATATATATATATATATATATATATAACATGAAAGAACTCTAACAAGCACGTTCAACAACTGTTCAGAGAAAATGTAAAAGCGTGCAGAATGACTGTTACAAACACACTCTAACAAATATTTAGATTTGAATAGATTATTTTGTTTTGCAAAATGTATATATATATATATATATATATATATATATATATGACACAACTGTTATGAACTTTAACATAATAATATTAATGTAGATACACCTAGGTAGTCGAAATATCGAATATAATTACTACCACGTATTTATAGACATATTCATGTACCATCATATATCTTAAGAATATGGGCATCTCATCGTGATGTAATAACCAGAAATCTGAGTTTATAGATCTTTAGTTGTGAATTCATTTCATCCTGGGCCTTATAATTGTAGCATTATGTCAAAACTAAACTTGCTAATTATTTCTATTATATCGAGAATGCGCAGACGATTATTCATAGTTACTTTTATTTTTAAATATAGAAAAATAGTTCTACGGCCCACAATCTGTGATCTGTAGTACTAATTCAGGTTTATCTCACTGAAAATAAAATACAATATTAATATAAAAAATATTTGTCAGTACAGGAAGCTGTTACGTAGTCGCACAAAGATAGATACGCCTTGATGAATACCAACCATTTCGATTCAGTATTTTATTTGTTATGAATTTAGGAAGCGTCAATATAATTCTGATGTGACATTTGTTTTTAGTTTGTAAGAAAAATAGCTTCAACTTGAGTTTTTTTTTTCTATACGACATTTTCAGTTAGCGAAGTAATAATTTTATTTGAGCAATAAAATATTTCTTTTACGATCTAATAACGGATCGGATTTTGAGTACAGGTTTGATTTAGATTCGACAAAAAGTTAAAACAGACACACGCTCGCGCGTGCGCAAAGAAATAGAAACAGATCAATTGCTCATTGTCTCCGGAAGTAACAATCGCTGATCAATTCTAGATGATAGGCTTGACAAATTCATTGTTGGAATAATTATTCGAACTCTAATATTAGCACTGAACAATCTTTTGAAATAAATAAATAAATAAACTTGATTTAATTTTAATAATTTTGAGAAATATCGTTATCATATCCATAATCTTTCGGACCAGTGAACCCATTCTTTGTGGTACTTATCACAATGTTTCAGCCGATGCATTTTAGAGTCTTCTTCAGTTGTACAAACCGTAAGAAAGAGTGAGAGGTTCTCTATATTTACAAAAATGCATTTAAGAATTATTCCGAATATTGCGTCCATTCTTTGCCTTGTTTATATTGTTTCCAAAGATTTTTTAGATGATTAATTTAGTCTTGCCATTACTGTCTCATCGACACACAAACATCGACACACAAACATCGACACACAAACATCGACACACAAACATCGTTTCATAAACACGGGTAGCTCATTCTCTAGAGACATAAATGTTGATTAACTAATTCTTTGTTATATTTTTTGTCGTAAAAATTTTCATATTTGTATAACATCCTTTTTTCTTTTATTTTGCTGTCATTTCCGCATTAGTCAGATTAGATGGCAAATAAGCAAATAACAGACGCAGAAAAGAAATATATTTACCCAAAAGAACGAATGCAGATGACACATTTGAAAACATACACACACACAAAGATGTATATTCATTTGCATACACTCAAAGAAATATAATTATTGATTCATATAGCTTTTGGTTATTTTCTTGAGTGAAAATATTTGTTAAACTATTATTTTAATGTAAAAACTTTAATTGAAACTTGTTTTGTAAACAATGAAAACTAAGAATTATATTTGGTTTGAGTACATATAAATACTTTATATAGTTGTATCTATGTTAGATTTTATACTGCAAGTCAATGTTTTCTCAATAAAAATGACATTAATCGACTAATGTTGGTACATCGATGGTGCTGTCGTTGAGTAGAGCGCCCATACGTCTGCCCCTGTTGCTCCTGACACGAGTCTGAACGATAGATTGCACTCGTCTAGCTATCTGTCATCGTGTGCGCGCATGGTGTTGCATGTTAGCGTCTTCCTGTTGATTTTACCGTGTAATTTCAAACTTGCTTTTAATTTATTATTTGCTCTCGTAAACTATTATATTATGTGTATATAAAATCCGTGATATTTCATAATCTCCAACATTCTTTCAGAGATTGGTTTTGCTATCTTTTCTACATTAAAAATAACAATCAAAATTGATGCAAGTAATACGAGCTTTTAACATGCAACACCTTTTAATTACTTCCTAGGTTGTCTTTGCTTAAATATTGTTTTTTTCCGCCTCACATACAACAATATGTTTTCTATCAGATTGATAGCTCAAGAAGCTGATAATCATTATATCAATTTTGTGTCTTTGAAAACATATTTACCAAAATGACTAATTGTCATCTTTGCAGAATCTAAAAGAATGTTGTCTTGTAAGAATTTGCTCGTTAGTTTAAATGTTTTGGCTGTAACTTGTACTACAGAGAATCTTATTCTCTACGAATATTGTCTTTTAATCCGTGTTAATCGACAGTTTTTATAAAGAGACCAATCTCTAGTCCAGTCATAGTCCACCCAGTGTACATATAGTCCACCCAGTGTACATATAGTCCACCCAGTGTACATATAGGTCCATTACTAAAATTACTTATGAGAAATCAGTTTCCATATTCCTTTTTCGCTTAACTTACACGTTTTTCGTTTTGCTGTTTACTTAAATGTGTTTCCTTGCTTTCATATCATTGGCCAATATTCTTAATATTCTACATCTTAACTTTTTATTTACAGCGGGACTTCAGTATCTTGAAATATTTCCTTGCTGATCAATCCATTTTTCTTGCTTTTGATTTGCATCAAATTGTTTTTGTAACATTCTTAAAGCTAACGTTTTAATTTATTTTCACTTGTTCAGTAGTCTCTCTTCAACTCTATCGCATTTTCCTCTGTTGTATTCCTTATCACTGAATATGTAGTTCCTATTTTATCACAATAATGTATTTATATATCTGAAACGATGCAGCGTCACATTTTCTTCCTGGTAAAACAAAGCTTCAGAGTGAAGGAACTGGCGCTTGTCCTGCATTTCATCTATACAAAGCTCTGAGCGAGGCCGACTTGAACATCGAGATCAACTCTATGTAAATATTAAAGAAAGTTGGCAGAATTACTGCTCCTCTCAATGATAGCCTTTTACCTGCCACCGTGGATTTGTGACGCGTAATAAATCAGGCTTTGCTCTCAGCTCTCACAAACATGTGGCAATTGATCATCAAGCAAAAAGGCTCAACTGCATGTTCCATAGGTCAAAAAGTTTGCAAAAAAAACCTGCAGGCATTGGGAGACATGCGTTTCCATAAAAGCACCTTTTTATTTTACTCTCATTTGTCGTCCACTACTAGAGAATCTACTATGAAAGAACAATGTCTCCTAAAGTACAACAATTTTGTAATAGTTTGTAGTTTACACATGTTCTAAAGTAATAATTAATAATAAATATTCATTCCTCTAGTTTTATATTGTTTTAAATTAATGTTTTGAACGTTGCAATTATTTCTTTCTTTCCTTATCCATTTGTATATATATATATATATATATATATATATATTTCATTTGTAAACGAGTTATTTCGCGACCGAGGTTTCTGTCACATGATGTCTTCAGCGATTTTTTTTTTTTTTAGGAACGCTGCTTTAATCATGGGTCTACATTTAAATTAGAAAACTCAAAAAATGTACAAAATTGGCTAGCCACATGTGGAAATTAAAATTAAAACATGGAAAAGACCCAGACATAAAGTAGAGTATAATGAAAACAGCCAAGCCTTACAACGGTGGCAAAATATGTAGACTGTGCCAGGAAGAAAAGTTAGCTGTTATGTTATTCCCAAACAAAAATTAATTACTAAAATTATGAAATTACAGAAATTATGACAGTACCATAAAATACCTATTAGGGTCATACAACAATGGATGAAAACGTTATAACTTCTAATTGTGAAAATTGCGCCTGCATAAAAATCCCTATTAAGTGAGCATTCTTATAAAAAAAAACGGTAAATTCAATTATTGCAAATCGCCTGAAGACACCACATGGTAGGAACCTAAGTCGCGTAATAAGCCGTTTACAAATGAAAAACATTCAAAAGTTCTACAATAAAATTGTATTTAATGCAACAGTATCCTGGTCTAATTTAATTATGACCAAAAACTAAGAAATTAAATAATTATATATATATATATATATATATATATATAAGTTTAAACAGCTTAAATGTTTGCGAAATCTTATTAAAGAAATATTTGCACTCTCCGGCAATCTTTAATGAGATTTCTCGTCTCCGGTAGACGAAAACAGATAAACATAATGTTCAATAAATGAACTGAACGTCTACTCAAACACAAGTATCAACTAAAAATAAAGTTTAAAGTGATAAAAAATTGTTGGATTAATAATAAAAAACATTCTAATGCACACACAATATGATTAATAAAGATATGAAATTTGTCACTTAGCCGATTGATACTGTAATCTACTCCAGAATTTCATAGACGCGCCTTTGTGTAATTGTTTGGTCCACTCGTCAGGAGGTACCAGCAAATGTCTGTTAATTTTCTTGTTTTCGTTATTTTTATAGTAAGTTAAAAAAAAATTATGCACTTTTTTATTGATGTTAAGTTGATTTTTTTCTTTGTGTGTTTTTTTTTTTTTTGTGTGTGTGTGTGTGTGTGTGTGTGTGTGTGTGTGTGTGTGTGTGTGTGTGTGTGTGTACAGGTGCTTATGTGCACATGCAGGATGTCATGTCTTCTTATAATTTTCATGTCTCCTTATACTCTCATTAATAACCATTTTTTTCTTTATCTTTCAGCTTTGATCGTAAAAAGATGGCGTAACATTGTTATTTTCGGCGCCAGAGACGACTTATAATTAGGTTAATTTTTCTGAATATTCTGGAGTTTTTCCTAAAGTTTTTGAAAATACTGCGGTTGTAACGGTGTAATATTTAAAAACATCACAAAGTCCCTTTGAGTTAGTTCATTGGCAAATTTGTAAAATCAAAGATACTCCAATGTTCTAGAATCTACATATCCCCGTTACATAATCAACACCACATTGAGTGTTGGGCATGTATATTCAAAATCATATTAAGTAATGTATATCTTGCTATTATTAAAATGTTTATCGTCGATAATTTTGAATTATTGTCAAAACATTGATTTTGATTTTTATGATAATGGCGAGTAATATTTAACCATAGAAACTAATGATACATGAAAAAAAATAACAAAGAAAAAAAAAACAACAACAACAACAAAAAACAAGCAAACGAATAGTTTCTGTCTTAATTATTAAAAACAAAACATTTACTTTAAAGTCTTAAAAAAAGGAAAACTTTTCAAAGGTTGTAAAATTCAACCAAGTCATCATCCATGTTTAACAAAGAAACACAGTTCATTTCAGCATGATATAGAATAGAACTGAAACAAAAGTGAAAAGCTGGAAATATATTTAAATGTTGCAAGAAAACTTGTGAATGACAAAGATGTCAAGTAGATTGCTTGGAACCTTCTTGAAGAACCTTGTAGAGAAATGCCAAGAATTGGAAATGCGAGAATGAATGGACACTGAAGTGAGTGCTGGAGTAGTTGAAGAGATTTGCTGTCACTTCATCCCGGCATGCAACTGGTGTAAAACATCATTGAGTAGAAAGTCAGTTAAAAACGGAACTAATAATCATTGTTAACAAATGGCAAATAGTAATGATCGAAGTAACACGCGAACAAGGCGTCGGGAGAAAGAGAAAAGAAAAGGAGTAAGAAAAATAGAGAGGGAGAGGGAGAAAGAGAACAGAAAAGGAGTAAGAAAAATAGAGAGGGAGAGGGAGCAAAACACAATCTATTCAAGAGCTTTAGATAATTATGAATCTAACTTTAATCCCAATAATTACTACTTCAGAAAGGTCAGCTACAAAGTTAATAACCATAAAAGCAAAATATATAAAAAGAAAAATTACTGTGTTGCTGTCAACTGAAAGAATGCAAAGAAATTGTATTAAAATAATCATTGCAGAATCTAGGTACTTCCATTATTTCGCTGAAAAAAAAAAAAAAAATTGAAGACAAACAAGCAAACAGGAAAGCTTGATGAAAAAGGCCCCAAACTTAATAAAAAGAGTTTCATCGTAAAAATGTTTATGTTATCATTAAGAGAAAAGACCAAAATATTTTTCTTATTTTATTAAATTTTTGAATCCTTTCTTGCAAGATCGGTTAAAAATCTTCTTTTTTTTTTTTTTTGTCAGCGGTCTATATTTACCATTAATATTCCAGTGAAAAACATTGATTTGGAAATTCTTTCAAAATGAACTAATTTTCAGATTTTAATGAACCTTTCAGGACAAATGAGTTAAATTATTTTTGAAACTTGTTTTTAGAAAATCTGTTAAAAAATATATATATTTTTTACATATGTTACCCTATCTGCACACAAGTATATATTAATTATTTATAAAGTCTTGGTGCATGAAGATTTGAATTACATATTTCAATTTTCGATTAGTAAATATAGTCTTCACTTATTAACTTAATAACCTAGTTGGTACGATGATTGGTAGAAATTTTAAAAGAAATTTGAAATTTTATAAATTATCATAATTAAAAAATAAAAATGAAAACAATTCTTGTAAAAGTTCGTTATTCATTGAAAATTGTTTTTCTCTTCAGACTTATCGTCCCCTTAATATATTTATTTTTATAAAAGCAATTAATGTTTATCTAAATAAAAAGTGGCATAGCTTCATTGCATTTTTGTTTTCACAATTCGGGGCAGATTTTCTGGACAGGAGCAACTGTTAAAGAGAAAGAAAAAAAGAAAAGAAAAAAAGAAATAGGTGATTTACATTCCCCAAGAATACTAATAAAACTAATAAATATGTTTCCGTACGATAGTCAATTTCTAGATAAGTCAGGTAATTAACTGGAATGGGGGGGGGTAGTAACATATGTAAAAAGAGAATATTTTTACCAAGATTTTATAAAAATAATGATTTCAAAAATAATTTAATTCATTTGTGAGTAAGTCCTGAAAGTTTCATTATTTGATTTATAAAAGAATTTCCAAATTAATGCCTTTTCACCGGAAGATATAAGTTGTGCAATGATTACATTAGCCGTAGTAAACTCTTGTAAAAATCTCGTCACTCGCTGTCAAAAAAAAAAAAAAAAAAAAATCAAGATTTTTATTAAAAATTTAGAAAGTATTAGATTAAAAATAGTTTGATTTTTCCTCTTAATAATAACATGAACATTTTGAGGATAAAACTTTTGATTCAGTTTGGGGCCTTTTAACATCATACTCTACTGTTTTTTCAGTGAATTAGTCTAGGTACCTAAAAGAATATGTTAACCACATTAATGAAAATAAACTATTTTAAATTTTTTTCAAGTTTTTATTATAAATTTAAGCCTTACCCTTACATGGTCTTAGCCAATTGCTCAATATCGGCAACATATTTTGTTACGTTGAGTTTTACACAATTTTCTAAATGTTCAGGTGTTAGGCGATTTTGTTGTGGACTTAACACTGCTTTTATGTGAGAGAAAATTTACTCACAGGACAAGTTGAACAAGAAGCCGAAAAAAGAGCAAAAGCAATTTTCTTCAAACAGATGAAAGATCTCGGCAGAACTGTTAGGCCATAAACAGTTATTCAAGTGACTAGTTGTAGAATTATTAAAAGACTCACATTCGTAGATAGTTTTTCTTGGTATTCTCATTAGCAATGCTCTCAGAAGGTGAAATAAGCAAGGAGTTCAACGAGTGAACAGTTTTGGAACAGCTAAATATCTTCTTCGCGTTGTAGTAGTTATTGTTTCGGACTTCATGATGTCATTTGCGACTGCATGTTATTAAAAATTGCGTGCTGTAGGTTGCCGACGCCTGTTCTTACTTCCAGCTTCACATTCCTTTTTCTTTATCCTTAACTTAGTCTAACATCGTAAAAAACAGGAAAATTACCTGATCAGTCTAATAAGGCATCATATTGATAATTTGTTTCTTGGTAACATTTCTTTCTGAGGACCCTAGAAGTTACGCCAGGATTCGTCATTAGCGGTCACAATCTGAACAACATATGATACGCAGATGATACAGTGCTGATAGCTAACACGGAAAGAAAACTACAAGAGCTCCTAAAAAAAGTAGATGAAGAAAGTCAAAAGAAAGGACTATAAATAAACTACAAGACAACTGAGTGTATGGTCATCAGCAAACGGAGAAACCCAAAACGCCAATTACAGGTTGGGGATACTAAAATCAAGCAAGTACAAAAATTTAATTTCTTGGTAAGTGTTCTAACAGAAGACGGAAAGTGCGACACTGAGATAGGAAGGCAAATTGGCATGGCCAAGGACGCATTCCAGAAGCTGAGCAGAATATTAAGAGACAGGAAAATTTTGCTAGAAACAAAGAAGAGAATACTGGATGGCTATGTGATGTCTGTCCTTCAATATGGCAGTGAATGAAAGATGAAAAAAAATTTGAAGCAAGTGAAATGTGATTCTACAGAAAGATGCTGCGGATATCATGGATCGAGTATGTGAACAATGATGATGTTTTAGAAAAGATGGAAAAGAAATTAATACTGAGCATCAGGAAAGACAGCTGAAGTTCTTGGGACATCTGATGAGGAAGGAAGGTTTGAAGAATCTGATACGCAAAGATCAGATAGAGGAAAAGATGACGGGGAAAGCAGCGGATAACATATCTGAAGAGCCTGAGCAGGCGGATGGCAGAGCGGGATTTGGGTAGGGTAACAGAAGAAAGTGTGCTAAGAGCTACCAGGGATAGGGAGACGAGGAAGGCCATGATCACCTACGTCCTGAAGGGATATGGCACAAAGAAGAAGAAACATTAGTTCATATTTCAGTATTTTTAATGTGAATATTTGTTCTGTTATAAAAATGTATTCATGCTTGTGTACATTTGTGCTTCCTTAGTATGGCGAAATCTTCCATGTGGTCAGAATGTTTGAGTAGACGACAGGAACACATTAGACAGATTATATATCATTTTTTTAAATTTTTTTAAATTTTATTTAATCATTTCATCCCAAGCCAGGGTGCGCAGTGAAAAAAGACTGCCTACAGGGAGTATTGAAAAAAAGGATAAAAGATGAATGGGATTTAAGACGATAAAAGATGGCAATTGACGTTATAGTTAAATTTTTGGAGATTGTAGCTATAAGCTATATAAGTTCCACAGGCGGGGAATTTAATTTTTTCAACGGTAAAAGGGTCACACCTAGAATTTTAATTTTTAATACGTGATTATCTTATAAACGTTTTATTTCGTGGGTACGCTTGTTTCAGTAAATAAGTTGTTTTTTTTAATTTTTTTTATTTATTTACACTATTTACACTCAGGTAAGGGGTTTTTCTTCAGATATTTCCATCAATTTCACTTTCGCTAACAAAAAGCATTTCTTTCTCCCTGGAACGTTTACACATTCCTACAGAACAACCAACAAGTGGAAGCATCTTGAAAAAATTGCGCAAGAAATGTCCTTGTTGTATTAAACTTTTGATTGGATACGACTTTTCAAGAATAAACTTTTGATTGGATACGACTTTTCAAGAATACTAGTACCGCGAAAAATGGAGGAAATAATGAACCCTACGATGTTAGAAAAGGTTGACAATCCTACACATGTGTGAAACTTAAAGAATGTAACTGGTCAACCAATCCAAGAAAGAATATAAAGTAGCCAAAACGTGTCCCTTAAAAGAGATAAATGAAGTACTTCTGCTTTTAACAAGGTGCCAGTTGACAAATAATAACGCATAAATTCAGTCTATGAAAAGGATCAGAGAAGCGACTATTTCTTTAGGACTTACCAGAGAAGCGACTATGACGAAACTGTCTAAAGATGTGGGAATTTTCTGAATTCGAAAATGGATTCGAAAGGAATCCCAAGAAAATCGCATGTTATCCTATTTTAGAAAGCGAAGCTGATACTAAGAACTTCAAATTACTAAGTGAGACACAGCTGAAAGGCAAACAACTCATGAAATTTTGGCTTCCT
>JBBBDQ010001185.1:165000-220000 GCA_037127315.1 Ascarosepion bandense
ATGGATGGAATAAAATTCCGATATCCCCCACCAAAAAACACTATTCTTAAAAGAGTGCCTAATACAGAGTAAAGCAAATAATGTTTATTTAAAATTTATAACATAAGTATGTTATTACATCATAACAAAGTAGCTATTTTTTGTTTTAACACTTCTTGTGTCTTGTCAAGTGATGGTGCTGAATCAAAAATACAAAAAACAAAAAACAACCCAAACAATGTAAAATGCTAAATTAATACGACTGGAAACAAAAACTGATAGGGCAAGTAATTGCTGTCGGTAGTGTTTCGAGTTTCACTATAAAGTTAAATATTATGACGGGTTTGCTGAAACCGCACTGCTAGACTTTGACAGAGCTACTGTAGTTATTCTGAAATTTACTAGGCCCTCAAGGTAGAGCAAAACTTGTTTACCTCTCGATAAGATCGACGCTTTAAAACCATAGATTATTTTGTTAGAAAGAAAGGATCTAGAAAGCCCAAAACCACATCATACGGGAAGACCACCTACTAGAATTTTCTCTTTTCTTTAAAAGAAGTTTCATAAAATTGTCATATGATTGTCAGCAGCACTAAAGATTTAAGAATGAAGACGGAGGAAGATTTGTTCTAATGTGGGGGAACTTTTTCAGCTACTGATCTACTTCCACGTGAAAAGTCAATACTTGGGAATACAATATTGTAGAAAAACTCTTTTTGAAAAGTTGTTTAATGAGGAACGATTTGATGTTATTTTCAACATAATTATTCTTCTGATGTTATTTTCAACACAATAATGCTTCTGCTTACCCTGCAATAACCACTAAAAGTGGCTTGAGAATAAACCCATCAGGATTTTGTTCAGGCCTGGTCAGATTCCTGGTTTTAAATTTGAATAATTAATCTTATATAAGGCATAAACTAACAGGAACAGCCTTTTAACTACTTATCAATATTATGAATGAAGAAATATGGTATTTAACAAATTAGGTCTTTTCTGTCAAAAACTGACGGTAATTTAGTCCAAAGGCTTTAACATAAAGAAATCAAAGGGTAAAATATTCTTTGCAAGAATTGGTACAGAGAAATTCCTAACCTCCCCCAGAGGCTGTTCCTCTGCAAATTCTAATGTTTGCTCAGATTTGAAGTGGAACTTTTCAACGCACTCACGTAAATTACTTTATTTGTTTAATTTATGCATGTTTCCTGATTAATTAAAAATGTAATATTTTCGCCATTTGAGGCTTGGTTCAATTTTTCTCAGGAGTGCACAGACAAATATATAATATATATATATATAAATAAATATATTAGTTTAGATATAACTTTATTTACAAGTGTTCCTGTAAAGAAATGTCTAAATTTACTAAAGACTAAAAATTACTAGATAAATTTGTTTTTGTTTTAGTTATTAAAAGAAAAACAAAATCACCTATTCCTACACATAAAATTTTTAAAATTTGTCATCTTACATATTTATAAGTCTGTCGTTCGCTCATACTTAAAATATTGCTGCTATATATGGCAGTTGATCTCACAAATGTCCTACATTCTGTGGTTAGCTGTGACAAGGAATGGCTTCTTAATTTTAATGCCTTCAAAACGAAACTGCTATCAAGAGAGAAGCCTTTCGGCCTTCCATCAGCATGGTTGATTCTAACCTCTAGGTGACTGACTTATTGCGCTTTCTCGGTCTAACGCTTTCTATTGGTATGAACTGGAAAGATTATATTGAATTAATTGATATGTCTGCTGTTAGAAAATGGTGTCGTGCAAGACAATTTTCTTGCCAGAACTTATCTTATAAATTTATGTCTACAATTGGTCAGTGTTTGTATATTGCCGCCACATATATTTTAGTACTTCTGTTATATATTCAGAGATACTTGATAAAATCCAAAGAAGAATCAGCAATATTAGTAGTTTTGGCTTGGCGTCTCGACTTCAGTCAATTTCCCACCATCACAAAGTTGCTTCTCTGTGCCTTTTTTATGAATACTTTCATGAAAATTTTTCGGAAGAAATCTTTGTATTGATACCTAGACTTTATAAATTTAAACGCACTACCAGATTAGTCTCTCTCTCTCTCTCTCTCTCTCTCTCTATATATATATATATATATATATATATATATATATATATATATATATAACGCTTGTCCTTTGAATACGAGATTAGGAAGCTGTATGTTTTCAATCTATTCTTTCATACAACTCTCTATTGTTGTACATAAATTCTCCTCGACTGGCTTTATTTTCTCTCATTTCTTTATATTTTCTCATAAGATGTACGAACGGTGTAACGTTTAGCATCTCGTAAAGAAACAGCGGCGAGCCGTGTTCAAATTCCGATTGAGTTCTTTTCACTTTCTTTAACATAAATGACCTTGGGAAAGGTAAGGACCCCATCTTTTCTACGTCTAGCTAAGAGTAAAATAACAGTTCAGATAAGGATCTTTTGCCTTGGTTGGCAACTCTGGTTTCAAAACCAGTCGTTGTGCTAATCATCAGATAACGGCTTTTCTGTTTGGCTGGCGATCTACCGTGTATGCAAGACGAGGGGGCCTATAAGAAGACCCCCACATGCTCAAGTTAAAATCTAAATTTTGTGCTATATTCGTATATTAAAATCGTATTTTAAAATGAATTGTACTGAATCTATTAAATTCTTTTCCCTGAAATTATTATTATAGTCGGGAGATATTGTCTATTAATTACTGCAATCTGCAATAACTCATGAGTGGGTGCTGTGATAAGGCTAATGAGGTAGCTGGAATGACTTTTCCCCGCTATCCATCCACTCGTTCCACTATTTTCGAATGCGATCTTTAAACGCCTTGTCGAAACAGACATACAGTTGTGTTTTTGTTTAAGATCATCGAGAAAAGGATACAAGATATTGTAAATAGCAATCTATATTTATCGTTACCTCTACCATAATCAAACTGGTACACTTACCATTGTCCGGTAATGATAACATGATCTCCCGTAAAAAAATTACCATAAACCACAAGATTTCAAGTTTTCACTTTATACCTGGATTATAAGACAGCCCCTTATGTTGGTGGGAAGGGGGATTTTTTTAAGGTTAAAATCTCGCCTTGTACGCCGACAGATACGGTAGGGAGATGCGATAGAAGTATCCTAGATCATTCATTTAGAAGATTATTACAAAAAAAAAAAAAAAAAAAAGAAGCACAATGACTGAAATTTATTAAGTCTTGTGAGTTATGCAATTTACTTTAGGCGAAGATAGGTCCCATGTTTTCTTTCAAATTTTTTTATTCATTGTTCACTTTTTTTTTCATTTCTGTTACATTAAATGTATAGCAATATCAGAGTATCCTCTTTGTAGTAGAGCCTAGCATTTTAACTAAAATGACAAATTAAAGCCTGAAGATTTTAACTCCAACGCCATGTCCAATTTGGTTTAGTTGTTTCTTTATTTTGCCATCGACTGATTTACTTTCTCTCCATTGCATCTTCTTCATCTTATTCGATTTCGCCATTTCATTGAATTCTTATACTATTCTCTGGTTAAATTTTCTGTCCGTGTTTTGTTAAAAGCTTTTTTTGCATCATTTTTAACCTTTTTTCTGCTTTCCTCACGTTTCTTCACGACCAACGCATTTGCACCTTTTGCCTAAACCATACAACATGGACACAAGTCAACGACAAGATTAACAAACAGGTGGAGAAAATGAACAAAAATGTTTACAGATCGTTTGAGCAATAAGCACAAACTAAATACTGTGAATTCGTTAATCCGATATTTCAATAGAATAAACTAGTGTATATTTTGTCTATACTTCTGATATTACTTACAATGTTCGGACTGCTGTGCTCATCTTTATTGCCAAGTTTACGACGTTTCGGTCGTTGTATGCTCCAGACTTCTTCAGATAACAGGAATTTCGAACCATGCCCTTTATTTCGATCACTGGGGTATATCATTCTCATTCCATGTGCAATGCCACTTCCAGATGCTATGTAGATATCTCGTCTTAACTCAACTCTCAAAGTTATTTATTCTCCACTGTTGTAGCCAGATATTGAACACACAACTCTTTAGGTCAAGTCACTGGAACTAACCAACACTTACATCCACTGAGCCATGTATCCTGACACAGACGTTATTTTTCAGACTATTCACAAGATTTTTTACAAGTATTTAAAATAGAGCACTCTGATACGTAAAGAAAGGAATATACAAATAATGATATATTATTTATATATTCATATATATATATGTGTGATGCTATGCAGCTCCGCCCTCTTGGCAACTCTGGTCATGCGGTGGTGTCTATAAACATCTCTTTCTGCTCTCCTTCCATCCAGGAACCTCTTACCCACAGAATATCTTTCTTTTATTAATGTGTAGATTGGGACTCGTCCCATGATTTCCTTCCTGATGTCTCTTGAAAAAAAGTTTTACTCTTCCTGTTTGACTGGGCCTCTGAGGTCTCCTCCTGGCTGAAAGCCGGCATAGATGCTTTCATTCAAGCAAGAAAATTGCGAGTTAAACCTCGTTCATTTCCTTGGTATGCTCGACTGCTATTGCTCACTTCTTCCGGCTGTATAAGAGTGACACATCTGATTACAATAAACGTCTACTTGTCTCTGCTCGTAATGAATGAGAGCGTGTCATAAATAAACCAAGTTATTGCACTGAAAAACAGCAAACTATCAATCTCTTCTACATTCAATCAATTCGAAGTCCTTACATCTACAGTAGACATGGTTGAATTTTTTTTCTCTCAAATTCCTTTCCAACTCCACACTTGACTTGTTTGGAGTAACCACACCCGATTTCCCACCCAGAACAGAGGCTCAACTGAGTGGTATATGTATACCCCTTGTAATACCATATCATTTGGATATCATTTCTAAATTAAACTCTCATAAGGCAGGCGGTGATGAAAATCCAGCCGTCGTCCTAAAGAAATGAGCCACTGAACTGGCTCCAGTCCTCAACAAACTCTACAACTATTGCCTCTTTGTCCCTGCTTTCCTGCTTGTTATAAGTTCTCATCTGTAGTCCCTGTTTTTAAGAACTCTGGTAAAGCATCTGACTCCTCTAACTGTTGCTCTATTAGCCTCTTACGCCTTTTCGGTAAAGTATTCGAGGCTTTAATCAATGCTAAAATAGCTGAGCATCTCATCTCTCACGACGTACTTTCTGACAAAAAATATAACCCCCGCTTTGCCAGGTCAATATCTGATATGCTAACGGTCATCACTGAATATGTATACCAGACTCTTCATAAAAATAGCAAAGCCCTAGATATCTCAAAAGCGTTTGACATGGTTTGGCATGATATCCTTCTGCGCACGCTTTAGGAGTACGTTATTTCTAGACAATTTTTTATTTAATCTAATCGTTCTTATTGAACCGTGAAATAAAGGTCGTTTTAAACGGGCAAGCTTCCAGATCCTTTCATAAAAATGCGGGTGTCCCTCAAGGCTCTATCCTAGGTTCTACACTGTTTCTAATTTTGAATGATCTTCCTGATCTCATCAGTTTCCAAGTAAGCGTCTATGCAGTTGACATCACAATTTACTCCCATCTCAATGGAAATCTGCCAAGGCTAACAAAGTAAACCTGGATGCTGCTCTTGAAACGGACCTCTAATCAGTGGTTAACTGAGGCAGAAAAGGACTCGTAAATTTTAATGCTTCCAAAACAAAACTGCTCTCATTTAATCACCATAGAGAAACTTTCCTGCTAGCCGTCAACACGACTGATGCAAGTATTCTGGAGGACAACACACCGCGCCATGTCGGCCTCACTTTTTCAACCGACCTGATGTGAACGACTAAATCGAATCTATAGCTGTTTCCGTTGCTAGAAAGATTGAGTTTCTGTGCCGATATAGAAAGTATTTCTTATCAGAATACATCTTACACATTTACAAATCTACCATAAATTGCCATATCTGGTCGAGTGTTCCTGCTATACACCTCGAAGTTCTCGACAAACTCCAAATGAGGAGCTGCACTGTACTCAGTCCAGCCTTAGCATCTCGTCTCCAGTCACTTTCTCACATACATGACATGGCTTCCCTCTGTCTTTTCTACAAATATTTTCATGGCAATTGATCTGACGACCTTTTTACCTGATTCCCCGATCACGTAAATTTAAGTGTGCTACTATCTTGGCATCTAGGTCCCACCATTTTACCGTTGAAATAGTTTAATGTAACAGCCACTTCTACTCCAATAGTTTCTTTTTACGCACATCCGTCTACAATCTCCAAAATTGTAAAGGCGACGTCAATCGTCAATTGCCATCTTCTATTTTCTTAAATCCTGTTCATCTTTTATCGTTTTTTCAACAACCTCTGTATCCAATCTTTATCTGACTGTAATCCCTGCACATCAGTGGAGGTCCAGCCTTGCTTGGGATATATATATATATATATATATATATATATATATATATCAGTAAGAGAGGTACTGGTTAGACCAGTAGATGGTTATTTAAATTTAGGCGCAATTAAACAGCAATATATATGATTTTGCATGAGAGTTACTTTACAAACATGCGTGAACATGTTCTGCTATAATTATTTTAAAATGAACCGTTGTGGTCACGATGTTTTGTAAACAAACGTTTCAAGTCCAAGGTCGATAACCAGAGATGATAAATTAAAAAATGGCGTTAAATGTTATTAAACTCAAATACGTTTTAAAACATTACTATTATATTAATAATGAATTTTGTTCAGTTTTGTCTGGTTGCTTTTGATATAGAGGGTCCTTAGAATTTGAAGTTTTTGTTGATTATTTTCATTGTGCTGTATATTAGCGTTGTCAACAAGTGTGTTTTTTTTGTATTGTGAAGGTGGACAGGAGTGTGTCTTTAAAGGTTGTGCTATAGAACTTGCATCGGATAAATGGAGTATAAGACATCTTGAAAATGTGGTTGTCAGGCCAACATAATTACTTCCTGATATATTATTTCGGAGGAGTTCAAAAGTACTTAAGCTAAGAAAACATGTAACATCTCCTTGATGAATTTCAACTTAACACCAAGAAAATAATTAGAGAAAGGGTTATTATGAGGTAAATAGACACAACATGCCTGCATTATTTAATGAATCATGCTTATATATATATATAACAGATCATGACATGGCCACGTGTCTCTCCATCTATAGATCAGATGCGAAACAGATCATGTCATAGCCATACGTCTCTTCCTCTCAATTTTATCTTTTGAAAAATACAGAACCGGTAGTAACGCTAAATAAATATTCTTAAACACTCTAGTTGCATTTTCAAATTTTTCTTCTTATGTACTTTTATCTGTGTGGGATATATATATATATATATATATATATATATATATATATATATAAAGTTACTTTCTTATATATGAGTGGGCGTTATAAAGTTCTCAAACCGACCTAACTTCAAATAAATTATCAATCAGAACATTTACATAATTCTTACTTGACCGGTGATCCGACTGAGAAATTTCCAGCGCTCCTTTTAATGTATGAATATACATATAACTGTAAAGACTGCGGCAAATGAGTGCAGCAAATGATTTTCTTTTCTGAGGCATTTGTGAAGAGTGGACATCACAACCTGTAAGTATGACAAAAAAAGCTTTCAAATTTATTTGTCAAGTGGTAAAATGATTTCACAAAAACAATCACATACATTTTATACTTGAACCTAATCTTATCAAAATATACAATTGCAAGATCCAGAAAAGCAGATGATATATAACTTTCCTATCGATAAATACAATAGCTGAACAAGCAAAAAATGTGTCGTTTCTCAAATGGGTTTTGTTGCATCTATCTATCTATCTATCTATCTATCTATCTATCTATCTATCTATCTATCTACCTATCTATCTATCTATCTATCTATCTCGTTCAGAAATGTCTAAACTAAAAGCTTAATAGATTTTTCCCAGATCAATGATTAAAAATGGCTTCCAGTGAATGAATCCTGTAGGTTTTAAAGAAGACCATCCTTCATCAGATCACATAGACTGGCGCTACAGAATCCCAAACATAATCAAATACTGTGCTCTGGAAATAACTGTCATCACAAGGGACAAAAATAATACAATAACAAACACATTCAAGATATATATCGTCTACCAGTCAAAAGTAATGGACACCTAAAAATGGCCGGAGGGTTCTTGACTGAAACGTTATATATATATATATATATATATATATATATATATATATATATATATATATGTGTGTGTGTGTGTGTGTGTGTGTGTGTGTGTGTGTGTGTGCAAGAGGAGAACACTAGTTCAAATATGACAGTGTATTGACAATTCTTCATGTCAATATAAAAAATTGATATAAAAACTGACATCGTAATAATTGGTCGCCCAATTCCAAGTTTATTGACGTCTATCTTGATATCTTCATTCAGTCATTTTATAATTATAATTTGTTTGTCGTATTTTCCTAACTTCATCAATCTCATCATCTACAACTCATCTATGGCATAATAGTAATTTGTTATGCACCTTGTACATATCCAAACGATCATAATGACAAATGATACTTTGCTTTGTGATTCTGTCATCAGTCAAAGTTTAAAACACTTCACAATATTCGGTAGTCTTTAGAGTTAGCGCACTGATTGCCTTAATTTTCGATTCTGAATTAGTTTACCAGTGAGAGTTTCATCAATAAAGTTTAGGTCAAAAGTAGCTGTAATATTGTACTCGGTATGTGGTAGAATTAAAACTATATTAGCGAATTGCAAGTAAGGTAAATCGACAATGGTAGTCAATATCAATAAAAGGAAAATGCTTCTTCTATTTGGCAGCCTTGAACGTACAATTTTTTTATGCTTTGGGGTGTACGATGGAATACAGATCTACCAAGAAAAAATTCTTCTCCCAAATTCTGATCTTTGACTATTTAAAGTACTGATCAGTTATTAATAGTACTGTTTTCACTGAATCCGAGTTTGAAGTGCTCAGGTTATAATTACGATGCCAATACATTCCTGAATCAACGGTTTAATCCTTTAGGTTTGTGGAATATAGCTAAAAAAGACAAATACGAGATAGACACGAATAGCAGAACGAGAATACTCTGTCACTCTGGGTTAAATAAAGGTTACTGGTTGAAATTCTATAACGGTTAGCTTGATCGACAGACTATTGAAGAAGGTCGGAGGGTGCAACGACCGTAACGTTTTAATAATCATGTTGATGGCATTAGAGATAATATAACTATTTTAAATAACGATAACTACTCATCGTAAAAATTTAAACAAGAAAATTCAAAAAATCATGCCGTATTATTGAAATTCACAATATTTGGACATTATTGGTTTAAGTTTCAACACTCGTGATCGTATGTGTGTGTGTGTGTGTGCGTGTGTGTGTGCGTGTGTGTGTGAGAGAGAGATAGAGGGAGAAAAAAGAGAGACAAGAAAGAGAGAGAGAGACACACAAGAGAGAAAGAGAAGGAAATACTAAGAAAGCAAAAAACAAAGAAAGACCCTAAGAAGATGGCAGAAAAGCATAAAAGAGTCAAAAAGTGCAAGAGCAATTGTGAAAGAGCGAGCGAGCGAGAGAGAGATAGAGAGAGAGAGTGAGAGAGAGAAATAAATAAATAAAGAAAGAAAGAAAGAAAGAAAGAAAGAAAGAAAGAACAGGAGATAGAAGGAAAGTCAAATGAAAGTGAAAGAGATGTGTTCGGTTTTGAACGAGACAGGTTATAAAAATATATGAAAGCAGATCTGATAAGAGGGTTGAATTAAGTTAAAGTGGCCACTTATAGGCAGAGTCTTTGAGTAAAGCGATAAGTTTCATGAGAAGTAATCTAAACTCTCAAAGGGAAAGACACACATACAGGGTGCGATGGGTAAATTGTTGCCATTTTATATTTTTAATTTCGCGCATGCGGATTGTTTATTTTTATTTTGCTGTCTGCACAGTATAGTAGGGTCAGTTGGGCACCGTCTGTGAGAAAAAGTGTACCATGACGCAATTCACTCTTCCAGAAATTTAGAAACGGAATACTGTATTGCTTGGAATTCGAGGTGGAAGATTCAGAGTGTTTGGGTGTGAATCTAAGAACAGTGAAGAGGTTTCGGAAAGAGTTGGATGATATATCATAGTGCTTAGAGTGATCACTAATGATGGTAACGTTATGCATCCATTAATGTTCCCAGAGGACGTCAGACTCAACACGGAGGCCTGCATCAAGTGCTTTAAAGAGGCAGTGCTGCTCTGGTCTTGCAACAGGACTCTGCATCATTCCACATAAGCAGGAGAAACCAGTCATGGCTGTCAGACAATTTCTGAGACCACATCACTTCGTACATCTGGCCACCTAACTCCCCAGACTGCTACCCACTTGATTATTATGTGTGGGGCGTAGTTGCGCAAGAAACCCACAAAACTCCTTCTCACACAAATGATGAACTGAAGACATTGATTATGGTAGCAATCACCAACTTGAACAAAAAGAGCGTCCATAAGATTTACAGATTCCGAAGTCGTCTGGAGGCTATAGCTGAAGTCAATGACGATTTTATCGAATAAATTTACTTTTTAGTATTTCAACATATTTTTGTGCAATTTGCTTAAATATATCTATTAAAATGAGATGTCAGCGTTATTTTTCTTTTAGCGTCCTTTAAACGACAATTCATCCATCGCACACTGTACACACAAGTGCACCTGCGCACTTATGCTCTTAAACCAGCAAGCATTAACACAGAACCATAAAAACATACACTATTAAGTGAGGCATTTACGCACACATAGATGCTCATTTGGTTAAATACTATATTATTCGAATGGCGGCTACTTGACGCACATTTCAATCCTAAACAGAATATTATTACATACTCACCTAACGCCGTCAATCCACGAGAAACAAATATAAATATATATATAAAATAACCAAACTACTCTTAAAACTTAAATTACGATTACAGACACATGTGTAAAAAGAAGGTGCAGTAAAATAATTTTATATCCAGAGACACTCATAATGCTTATTACATCCGTGGCATATTGAGCTTATCACGGTCAAATGACAAAAACTGTTGCATCGAACATGAAGACTCAAAATTCATCCAGTTATGATAGAATATGTAACATTATCTTCAGCAGATGTTAATCGATATCACAATAGCTCAACAAACATAGCATATCATTTTTAACTGAATGAAGCAGTTTATAGCAAAAATGGAGTGTGATATGGAACTAGCTGTATAGATCACGCATATAGTAAGGCAGCTAATCAAATTTAACCTCCGAGGTCACCGAAGGTCAGTGGAGGTAGAGTTCGTTTGCGTCTTTTCTGATTTGTATTGAAGTCAAAAATTTACTTTATTTACATTGTTCGGATTGTTGTCCTCCTGTTTATTGTCATATTCACCACATTTCGGCCATTGTACGCTCCGACCTTCTTCCAATCATGTGAAGAAGAACGCCGCTCACAACTGCCAAAACGTCGTAAATATGACAATAAAGATGAGGACAACAGTTCGAACATTATAAATACCTCATCTCAAGGATACCCGGAGTTGGTCGGGGAAATTTTCCTCAGACATAACAACAGTGGACAAATGTGACCTTTTAATATATTTCTTCTTAAGCAACACAACAAATTATAAACATAAATTAAAATATAGACAATTACTGTCTTAGAGATTATTCTTACGTAGATATAAACCGAAAATAATCTCCAAGGTCCTTCTAAATCTTAAGAAGTGAATTATGGATTAAAGTTGCCTTTTTATCACTCAAATTAAAGATCCTATCTGGGATAAAAATATAATTTTTCTATTGTGATATTTTAGAACTTTGTATAACGTCTTCAGACAAGAATTCTATTAAACTTAATTTTTCATTTTTAAATGTAAAAAGAAAAACATTATCGTAAACTTTAGAAACTCCCAGTGGTTCTGTAAGTGAGACATTCCAACTCCATAGAATAGTGCAATTGAAGTTAATAGGTTGACACAGATTCCTGAGCAAGTTTGGTTATACAAACCAGTTGACTCAGTTCCGGACACTTCTGAGGTTTTTCAAAATCCAATTAAATTCTTCAAACGAATGAACAGACAAACACGACCGAAAATAATACCCCTGCCATAATGCGGGGTTAATGCAACGTTTTTCCATTTGTCAAATTTCTTTAAAAAGTTTCACATCGAAAGTTATTGATCTATTTTTCCCGGGCATTTTTGTATTAAATTAAAGGTACCGTATATATTCGCGTATCATGTGACTTTTGAAGACGAGATATAAGATTAGTGTCTGTACTGCTGATAATACAGACGGTGATTTTATATCTCGTGTATAATGCGACCCCCTTGAAATCAGCTTTAAATTTGGGTCTTCAAAAGTCGCATGATATGCGAGTATATACGGTAAATCTTCATATCAAGAACTAAGAATTATTAAAAATATACAAAATAAATATTAAAGGCTTTTTTAAAAGTCACTCATTTTCATTCTTTTCTTTAATCACTAGAAACGGCAGCTTAGGGAAAAGTGGTTTGATTCATTATTTAAGCATACGCAAATCTGTATTGCTTTCCTTTTTGAATTTGATGAAGCCTAGAAAGGTGAAACGCGTAATCAAATCTAAATTCAATTAAACATTTTTTCCAATTCCAGTTATATATATATATATATATATATATTTGTGTGTGTGTGTGTGTGTGTGTGTGTGTGTGTGTGTGTGTGTGTGTGTGTATAAAGAATATATGTATGCATATATGTATGAATGGAGTTTGACTACGATGTATTCTCGTCTATTTACAATAATATTTACATTATCTCTCAGTCATGCCATAGTCGTTATCCTAAATTCACAGCGGAAACATTATCGACTTCTGGTAAGTGGTTTTTCTAACATTTGAGCTCGCCACGACCTCAGCGGAAATGCATTCGCATTGGTAATAACTCACTGTATTAAATGATCGACACAATCCGATCACAAGAGGAGGCACAAAATCCTGAGAAATGTTTTCTTTTTTCATTTATTTTTACCATTATAACGTTTAAAAATGAAAAATGTACTAAACCTAGTATATATATATATATATATATATATATATATATATATATATATACTAGGGTTAGTACATTTTTCATTTTATATATATATATATATATATATATGTGTGTGTGTGTGTGTGTGTGTGTGTGTGTGTGGAAATAGATACTTTATAAATTTTTAAGGGATTTCAAAGCTCAATCAAAAAGCAACTGATGGGTGATGATAGATATGAGTGCACTTGTATCGATTATGATGATCACTTGGAGCAATGAATGAAATCCAATCACACACATTGTTAGAGTGAAGTAAATTAAATACACATGCATATAGATACACATTCACATAGATATAGATGCATGCTTATTCACACACTATTTTTAGCGAGATAAGCTATAATACACAAAAGCAAGCACACATGCAGATGTATATCCATAAACCATTTGATTTAGAGCAAATTATAATAAAAATAAAAAAAAACTACATTCATAAGAAAAACAGTATATTGATGAAAAAATAGAATAGTTATTTGCTAAAACTACTTTCAGCTTCGATAACAGCTTCAGAAGCGTCTGTAAGCTCGGATCATGTGGATAACGTTCATATAGCCCATCCTATCTACGATGGCTGTCTTGAAAGAATCCCGGGTATTATGGTGCTGCTAATTGGTCACTCGCTTTGGGATTCAAATCAAGTCACTCAGCTAGCCATATTTTATGTCGAAAGCGGAGATATGATCTTAAAAATCCTGAAGCAAGTACTCCTTTTTCACGTGGGTCATATGAAAGTGAAAAGTCCGGTTGGAACACGTGCAGCCGCACTCACAAACCCAGGCTTGATCTCAGTATCGAAAACTTTGGTGTAAGCGATGGTGCTAACCGTGAGGTCCCGCAATAAAAAAGGTTGTCATAATATGGCCTCAGTTTCTCATGAGCGCAGGACAGACGACATGAACTTGATATGTATCATAGTGGTCAACTCCACAGGATTTGTGCCGAATCACCTGTCATTTCTGTTAATGTAACCACATTCAAGATGTTGGCAATCTCAAAGACGTTGTGGATGGCAACTACTGGTTTTCAATTCCTGGGACAAAATTCGAAGCTACTATTCTTAATACTCTCGATAAGTCTGAAAGAGAGATGAAGATGCTAAAGTTTGCTTAAGGCAGCGTAATATTAAGTTAGGCCATTTCTCATTTATAACCGTTGTTTGTTTTCAAATACCTGGCGCATAAATAAATCATTCACCTTCTTCCTCAACACTTGTATATTTCCATTGACTATTTCACATATTCATATAAAAAATTAACAACGAATGTAACATCTACGAAGGCGGATTAATAGATTTACAGGTATTTATTATTCTTAGCACTAGAGCACTATGTTGCGTCAGTTTTCCAAGTTTGTCATTGTTTGAAAATCAGCAGTCGAATTTCCTGCTTGAGTTCGAACGCTAGACACTGTAGGAATACTCATCTATTTCAGTAACTAAGCAAACAGCCTAGTTTTGTACATTTATATATATATTTTTTTAATTCAATCAACTATGAAATGTATGCAAAGAAAGACAGACATGAGAGAATAACAAGAACAAGAATAGCAAATGGCGCGGGGAGAGAAAGAAAGGAATAATAAAACGAACTTGCATTTAGTGAAAGACGTCATTATTCTTATTAGCATATCAGCCAATTTCCTAAAAGTGCCATTTTTTATATCCTACAAAACGACTGTTCATTTATTTGTTCAGACGTTTTGACATGTAATTGAATAAAACCATTTTACATGTCAGACTTTAGCAAGTATATAAACTGTTAGATTCAGTCTATTACATTGACGATAAAATATATTATAACATAGTGATATTAACAAATATAATTCAGTATCCCCCCCCCCCCCATGATGATCACTACATGAAATATACTTGCAAAATTTTAGGCTATATTAAAATAGCTGGAATTCAATGCATAAAAATGAAATTTGGTCTTGATGAATCGTAGACTACAGGTGGCTACTGGTACTTTACTATCATCGCTATTACGTCATACATACGAAAAAATCGATTGTCTGTTTCATTCATAAGAAGACATCTCGAATCTAACATCGATATTACAACTTCCTTTACGGATGATTCGGTTAACGATGATGTTGATGGCAGTATTTGTGATGATGACTTACCAACTTTGGTTGTGTCGGTTAACTGAAGACTGAAAGCCCGCCCATTCGACGACGTCATATTAGAAGAGTGGTTGCATTTCAAGACGTAGCAGCTTTACATTTGAACTGTTCTACTACTCTCGAAATTGGTGCAGAAGAACGCACGAAACAAGGCGGGGGGGCATAAATACAGGAGAAAGAGAAGGACAGAAATTACGTAAAAGAAAAAAGAAAAATGTATTATGTGAGACAAATTTATGACAAAGAAAGGAGAGACTAAGCGATTGTGATGTGTGAGGAGAACGTATTAAATTTTATGTGAGAAATACACAATAGAAAACAAGTACATACTACATTCGACCTAAAAGTTTTGGGAATTTTTGGCATAAAACGGTTCCCTCAAATAAAGAAAAAACATGACAGAAAAAGACTATTTTTCTGAGGGAAATATTTCTGGCGATGTCCGATGAAACACGAAAAGTGCCGAGTAGTTCGCCAGAGAAACGAACTGATCAATTTATTAATTGATTAATTCCCTGAAATTTTAGGTAGTGCCTTGTACATATCCATATTCTTACCAACATAGACATTAATAGAAAAAATAAAATAAAAATATTTTATACGAAAGAATATGTATTGGCGTGTGCTTAATTTTTACCAACCTGAGTCATTTTATAAAACTCAAAATATTTTTTAATGCCATCTTAGTTAGATCTACAGCATTTTTGTGCTTCGTCGTAACATCTGTGATTGCAGAGGAACAACAAATATAGCTTCTTAATTCAGTCGTCTGAGGATCGCCTCAGTGTGCAAGTTGAAAATATTTATAGCCTTTATTTGTTTTACAATTGATCTATCAATTATTGATATTGACTGCTGTTTTCTTAAAGACTGTATCAATAATGTGCAAAGAATATATATTAAATCTATCTATCTGAAGCATCTGAAAGTGTACAAGTGTTAATTAGAACTTGTTCTAGTATAAGACAACCATAAAAACTGAAGATTGCACACACAAGGGAGATAATGCCACAAAGATGCAAGGAGTGAAAAGACTTTATAAGGAACCGGAAACCCAATATTAAAAGGGGAACAAAGGATAAACCTCTACTCCTGATGAAAAGACCGGTGAGGAGTGTGAACTGGTCGATAGGTGAACCTATCTACTTCTATTGAGGGAAAAATAATTAGTAAATAAAAATTCAGAGTGCAAGTGAAGATATTAGAAATATAAAGCTGAAGTAGACTTTAGAAGGAACGGGAAACACAATCCTAATAAGGAAATAAAGGATTAGCCACTAATCCTTTTTAAAAGACCGGGGAGGAATGTAAACCGGGTGGTAGGCGAACCTGTCTACTTTTTGATAAGCTTTGTATTAAACATTCTTTAATAAGAACGTGTATATTGCTTGATATTAAAATGAATATCATCTTGAAATTAGATTCACATTGATGAAGTTCTTGGCATATTTGTAAGTCAATAATTTGTCCCTAGTGACGAACTCTGTTACTTTAACAATTAAGGATTTTAACATATATTAACTGCAATATAGGTAATTATTAAATGTTTATAAACTCATTTGATCCACATGTTATTGTGCAGTATTAACAAAAGAACCATTCTATTTTCATTTACAATTATTCAGTTGGCAATAATTACTAAAAAATAGTATGAAATACATCATTTTTTTTAAAAACTTTGGGGTTGCCTAATAATTATATATATATATATATATATATATATATATATATGACAGCTATGAAAAACTCACAGTTTCACAGATATTTCCATGCAAATATTTGCTGACAGGCAAATATTTTCTCCTTATAATGTTGTATTAGTAAAAAAGTGGCACATGCAGTGTCATTTGGCAAGGAAAATAATTGCAGTTTGGATTGAATTGAAGGTTACCAAACGTGATGATTGAGGTTTTAATCTCACTATAGACTTCCCTGTGCCTATGTGTATGTGTGTGTGAGTTTGAGTGTCAGTGAGAGAGAGAGAGAGAGAGAGAGAGAGAGAGAGAGTAGAGAAAATTTCACAACTTAGCCAAGAAGCTTTTCCGAAAATGTTATTTGAATATTTGATAAGATTTAGGGAATTTTTTTTTTTAATCATATCACCCCGAGCAAGGCGGTAACGCCACTGATGTGCAGGGGGCTACGTAAGAGTGAAAAGATTGGAAAAGAGAAAGCCGGAAACCACATCCTAAACAGGGAACAAGGGATGAGCCTCTTCACCTGTTTAATAGACGTGGGTGGAGTGTGAACTGGGCGATAGTTTAGTCTATCTACTAAAATTGAAAAAAAGAAAAAAGAAAAGAATGAAAAGATTGGAAAAGAGAAAGCCAGAAACCACATCCTAAACAGGGAACAAGGGATGAGCCTCTTCATATGCCGGGAAGTTTTCAACTTCTTTTCGTGTTATCATTGATTCAAAAGAAATGAAAATAAAATACTAATTTAAACGAAAAAAGTTAATTTTTTAATTGGTCATTTTAATTTTGTAATTTATCAATTTCTAATCTCATGATATAAAGGCAGAACGATTCAAAAGATAGATAGATAGATAGATAGATAGATAGATAGATAGATAGATAGATAGATGCATGCTTTGAGCATTTAAGAAAATATTTCAGTAAGATATGGCTTACTTTTTAAAGGACCTCACGTGGTGATCGAAATAGTTTTCTATTGGTACGAGAGCTTGGAATACGATATCAGATAACATCTAGCATTTCGAATTCTGATTTTCAAGGCCCGAGAAACCCTTTCAATTGAAAGATTGACAGAACGCAATCATTTCTTTAGAATTCAGTACACTTGTGTACATGCAAAATGTGCAATAATTTTATTATCTATCTATCTATCTATCTATCTATCTATCTATCTATCTATCTATCTATCTATCTATCTATCTATCTATCTAATTTACGTTTGTATACACGTTTGTATGTGTGACTATGTGAATGTATATGTCTCTAAGTGAATAAGTCTTTACTAAGTGATACACTTACCAGAGATATACTGTATCAATGTGTACGTATATATTAATCATAATGATACAATATAAATATGTACAGAATTTTTAGGTATGACTCCTCTTATGTTTTTTTTACCACTCAGCCTCTACAAGGATAACTAAACTAAAACGAATATTTATGTCAGCAGTTTTTCCCACATTTCACAGTACATAAGATATTATTTTCAGTGTCCATGTATTTGCATAGTCTACACGCCCACTCTTTACATTCTTAAGGAATTATATCATGGTCGATTTTATTTAAGAAAGAAACTAGGTTTTAATGTAATATTTACTACAATAGCTTATAGTGATAAGAAATCCATGGATTGTTAGTGAAATTGCATCTCAATTCAGAAAAGATATTTACGTATCGCCACCAAATAACAGAAGCTCCAATAAAAAAATACTTTTTTATATCCTGCATTAATTATTTATCAAAGAATATTTTTAAAGAACTGCAAAATTAACTCGTTTTGAAACAGCAGAATTTATGACCATAAATCACACTTAAGGATTGGTTTAAAGATAAAAAAGAAACGGAAATTTAAAATGATACATATGTATGTAGGCTATAGTGAGATTAAAACCTCAAACATCACGTTCTGTAACCTTCAGATCAATTCAATTCAAACTGCAATCATTTTCCTTGCCAAATGATATTGTATGTGTCACTTCTTTACTAATATGACTTTAAGGAGAAAATATTTACCAGTCAGCCAATATTTGCATGGAAATAACTGTGATACTTTGAGTTTTTCATAACTGTCATATATATATATATATATATATATATATATATATATATATATGCTACAGTACTGTCTGCAGGTAAAGGATGGGAATTCTATGAAATAATAGCGTTGCATAATCTTTTGTAATATTTTAGATATTAAGTTACAAATAATATGTGCATTGAATACTGTTGACATATATGGTCAGGCGCCCCTGCTATCCATCTCGGAGTTCTTGATAAGATCCAGAGAAAAATCTGTCATGTAGTCAGCTCCGACTTGGCAGCATGACTTCAATCACGTTCTCACCGACCGCATGTAGCGTCCCTCTGTCTCTTCTACAAATATTTTCAAGTCCTCTGCTCTGGCGAGCTTAGCTCCCTAGTGCCCCCTCTATAAAGAATTTACTCGAGCAACTAGACTAGCAACAAGGTCCCACTCTTTTACAGTCAAAACCACCAAATGCAGCCATCGATTCTATTCCATCAGCTTCTTTTTTTGCACTTCCTGACCGTATATGTGCTCACCGACGGCAACAATCTTTAAGAGTTTAAATACACCGTCAGTTGCTTATTCTTATCCTCTTCATAACACACCCTGTACCTTGTTTTTCCTTTTCACTCTACTCTCACGTAACTCTCTTCTCACCAGAATTGCCATCCTTCTCTTACCCCCTGTAACCGGTTCCTTTTTCTCTTCGCTTTCCTCTTATGTAACTTTTCACTCTCCTCTTACGTAGTCCCTTGACGCACCAGTGATAGCACACGGCCTTGCTTGGGGTGAAACGATTGTAAAAAAAAATATCCAATAGTTTATAAAGCAAAGCAGAAACGAAGTACTGAAAAAAACTATAAAGGTTTTCACAGAAAGGCAGAACTGAAAATGACTGTCATCCTGGGATTATCAGGGGCAATTGTAAATTTTATCTCACAAAAATACAGAATAAATAAAAACAAAAGAAAATTAAAACTAGGAAAATACTGATCAAAGATTTCTAGGGGAGACTTTGTATTAATTGGCCTTCATTGATATTCACCACAAAATTCAGAAGTCATTAAGAAAAATCATTTTAATAATGAAAATGAGGTGATCGTTTTGATGAAGCAGGTATAATATTATTTAGCAATAATAAGAAAGTCATGATAATGATTAGGCAATACCTTGTCCGTTCAGGATGTGGGTGATTATGGATCTCCATAGATTCCGTTTACTTTATTATTTCTGAATTGCCATGCATTGTTAAGAAAAGAAGTGGAGTGGTTTCCTGTTGTTTTCTCCACAATTTAGAATTAAGAGATTCTTAACTGATCCAAGGCTCTCTATCTTCGGGCCATGTTGAAAAAATCATTTCCTGCCGATTCGTATTTATATCACAAGATTAATGACAACATTGATAAATATTTGACGAAGTGTATGAAAAGACATTCACTATGCAAGAAATGAAAATTAAAACTACAATATTGAAAATAAAAACCTGTTTACAAATCAACAAAAATTGAATTAGATCCCAAGACCTTGCTAGAGATCAGGGATATGAAAGTTAGGATCCAAGTTAGATGAATTGAAGAACAGAAGCGTCCAGATGTTTATAAAGGGCTCAGTTCAAAATGCTAATGTATATCATCGGAAGAAGGCCGAAATGTCGTGTAGACAATAGCCTAAAAGTCGTGAATATCAAAATAAAGATGAGGACAACAGTTCGAATAAAGTAAATAGGATAAATAGTTCCAATACCTTATTTCAGAAATATAGGCAAGTAGTCACCTCTTCATTTCATGAATGTAGTCGACATCTCTAATTCTGGCACTGAAAATTGTATATATTTCCATTTAGCTCTTCATATATATATATATATATATATATATATACTGGTTGGCCACTCGTGTTCGAGGGTACCCGTCTAACAGGGCGGCTAGCTAATCCACATTGCATACGCTTGCTCAAGTAAGTTTGTTCAACACCCACAGAGCTTATACTCGTGGTTTATACTGTAACTATGCTGAGCGGACCTTAGTTACAGTTTCCAGGAAAGAGCGTGTTATCCAATCTGAACATCAATCTGAACAAGCCCAGGACGCTCAAGCCCTCAGTCACGATAACTTATGACTAGCACAACCATCGACGGCTCCTCAATATATATATATATATATATATATATATATATATATATATATATATATATATAGTCCTAGTTATTTTTAAGCTCTTGAGCAGTGAGATACTCACCACATTGTGCCTGGGAGAGAGAGAGGCTAGTGTGGAAAATAATTATTCTCCAACAAGAACTCGGAGATGCTTTTGCACTTTATTGAAACTGGAAAGTGAGGTCTTGGTAGCTCCTGTCCAAATATCGCAACAGTACTCCATTTTCGGTCTAATCTGGCACTTATAAAGGTAGAGGATAGCATGAAAAGTCAGGTACTTACTGGAACAGTATATGGAGTCGATCATTTTACCTGTATCTTTAGAGATGGATCGTATATTGGAATTCTACTTTAGGTCGGGTGTGAGTCTTAGAAGCATTCATGTGACAGCTCGTTTAGATATATCGATTTTGAAAAAGATTATTTATGAAACATATTTGGTATTGTTTTTTATGGTTAATGTTTATATTATTTGTAGTCGATTTTACAGTTTATGTGATACAGTTTTTTTGCATTGTTGTATTATTGCTATGTTGTGTAGATCTTTACATAGTTTTTCATATAAGCAACATTCGTAAAATCAATATTTACAAATGAAAACTGCAAATATTTGCTTGAAGTGAATGCATTGTGATATGTTACACGCCTATTACTATGCAATCAAGCATTCGCTATATTTATCATTCAATTAAACGACATGAATAAACCCTGTGTTAATATGCTTAAATGCATATTAACATTGACACATCAAGAAGCAAAAAATAACCCCAGATGTCATAAAGTATATACATGGCAACTACAAAGCCAATGAAAACAAAACAAACATAGAATTGAAAAATTGAAATATAACTGCTTATTTTTTCACTTCCAAATATTTTATGAAGATAATTACGGAAACATTACTACATTTATAAATAATCCCTGATACAATCTAAAGATTTGGTTTACTGAATATTTTCATGGGATTTTATTAAAATTTGACTTCCGAATACTAGTCACTTAGGTGACCTTTACTTTCCCATAATTAAACGTTCAACGCCTGCAATATTCAGTTCTATTAAATGGTCTGTTTCTTTTTATAGTCTTGCATAACGAAGATATTATCTAGAATAATTAATTTAACTTGCACATTTGATATTTTATAGTTATTCCTTTGAGAATAAAATAGTACATCACTTAACTTGCTTCAACGACTACCGTTATTCGCAACATTGTATGCCAGTTAATAGTTTTACATAAATATCTGTATCTCTGAATGTTACTACAGACCTTAAAAATTTACGAATTTACTGAAAAGAATGAATTGTTCAAGAGATAAAACATCGGCGATCAGAGATGCAATAAATACACACAGGCCCGTCGCCTGATGCTTTAAATAGTCGGGTGCAGTCTTTAGATCATGGGGGCGCGAGTAAGAAGTTTCGCATCAGAATTTGTTCACATCATCTTAAATGATTTTCGGGTTGAGTGAAGAGATCTCGCTTTACGACGCGCCTGAATACATCAAACTAAAACAAAAATATTGTCCTTTAATGATTAGTGATAACATTCAGTGTATCAGCATCAAATTTAAAACCAATGATTTAATGATTTGTGGCTTTTTTGATGAAGATGAGAATTTCATGATCTGTTTTAAGAGTAAGAAATAGAATTGAAACTAAATTTATGGAATTGAAATGTAAAACGATTTAAATGGCGTTTTCGGTTAAGATGAATACTGCATAGAAACGTTTAAGAAGTCTTTGGATAGGTTAGCAGAGAAGGTAAAGGTTCTAGCCAAGATAGATTTAAAGATTTAAAATGTAATGATTTTAATCTTTTCACTTTAAAATCATAAAATTGCACACAAAACAGTAATTAGTGAACAAAGCCTAATTGTTATTTAGTCATATTGAAATAAATAATATTTATTTGAGTTCAGGTTAACTTGTTGATATGTAAATTTGGAAAAATATCTTACATTTAGCACAAGTGTGCATTGTACAACAAAATAGAAATACAGGGTGTGATGGATAAATTGTCGTTAAATTACACAAAAAAAGGAAAACACTGACATCTCATTTTAGCAGATATTTTTACCAACATTACACAGAAATATCTTAAAATACTAATGCGTAAATTTATTTAATGAAAGTGTCATTGGCTTCAACCGCGACCTTAAGATGATTTCAAAATCTCCTGCATCTCTTCCGTACGGTCTCCTTGTTTTAGTTGGTGAATGCAGACATAATCCTTGCCATTAGTTCAACTTTATTGTTGCAAGAAGTTCTATTGGTCTCTCACTCAACTGCGCCCCACATATAATAATCAAGGTGGCTGCAGTCTTGGGAGTTAGGAGGCCAGAGGTAAGGGGTTAAATGGTTTCAGAAATTATCTGGCAGTCTTGACTTGGTTCTCCTGCTTGTGTGGTATGGTGTAGAGTCCAGTTGCCAGACATAGGTTCTTCCAGCAGCCAGCCTCTTGACCCAGGGCAGCACTATCTCTTCAAGGCACTTGTTGTAGGCCTCAGTGTTGAATCTAAGACCATATGGGAAAACGAATGGCGGCATAACGTTGCCATCACTACTGATCACTCCGAACACCTTAGTAATAACCATTAGATTCATCCAACTCTTTCCGAATTCTATGCACTGTCCTCGTATTGACACCCAAACATTCTGAAATGCTCGTATTTGTGCTTCCGGCGCGAATGACAAGCTGTACAGTATGCCGTTTCCAAATCTCTGTCGGAGTGAATTGCGTCATGGTGCTCTATTTTACTCAAAGACGGTGTCCAACTGATCCTCTTGTGCTGTGCAGTCGACAAAAAAAAAAAACAAAAAAAACGCGCATGCGCGAAATTAAAAGAACAAAACATGACGACTATTTACCCATCGCACTCTTTACGATAAATGTACACTTATTTTTCTCTCCATTTTTCTTTCATTCCACCGTAATATACATATATATGCGTATGAGGTGAGGTGATGATCAAATATAAACACGCCCAGAAAATTTAATCCCTTCTTTTGGAATTAATATGGGCGTAGTAAATGTTGACCAAGGAAAATATTTGCCTGGAACTTGTATACATTTCTTTTAGATTGTTTAATGATTGAATGGTTTTAAAGACAAAACCGTGGTACAGTAAAGTGCATTGTTCATTTATTTGGCTTATATTAATTCGTTTACATTTCTTCTGTTGTGTCTTTTTAGGAAGTGGATGATCGTAGTTTTCCACAACTTCTTTTGTAGCTCTATATTTGCCGTTATGTTATCCCACGTTGATTCCTTTTCTGCTAAAAGAGTACGCACACTCGTTTGGTAGGTTATACGTTGCTCCCTTCTTCCATGTATTGATTGATTGAAAAAAATATTTTCAGATTAGAAGAATGTTTTGGATATAATAAAGATTTACTGATACACATCCTACTAATTAACCCATAGCTAGCGGATAAGAGGTAGATTTATATCTTTTCCAAACACCTTTTATTTGAAGTGTCGAACATAATTGTAATTTAAACTTGCCTACTTATTTTCGTTTACCAGCCTGAATATTCGAGAAATCTAATTTTCGAGAAAAATATGCGTCCCCAGTAGGATTCGAACCTAGGAAAAACTGTCATTATAACTGACGTGATTTAACCTATCGTACATAGAATGCGTCGATGACAAAGACACTTTTCAAGTTTGTTTGATCATGGATACACTAAGTACTCGGTAGACAAAAATAAATAAACATACTATTTAATTAAGAATCGGAGCGTCAACTCAAATACGAGTATCCACCAAAACAATGTTTAAGTAATATATATATATATATATTGTCAGACTCTCTTGTCTTTAATATGTCTTTCCAAGTGTAACTGAACTTTTTTTACTTCGTAAAATTTGCTCGTTGCTTACAGCCCATAGGATCCTCAACATCCTTCTGTTGAACCACATTTCTGTTGCCTCAAATCTCTTCGATCGAAACTCACTGGAGAACCGATGTTGCAGAAAAGTTTAGTACTCTTCTCTTTGTTCTTACGAAATTTTCCAGTTTCTTAATAATTTGCTTAGCTTTTGAAAGGCGTCGCCTGCTATTTTAATGCGCCTTAGAATTTCTGTGACCCTCCTCTGTTAAACAAAATCTAGATATTTAAATATCCGTCTCTAATTCGGAGTTTACATATTCGGCTGTTTTTTTTTTTGTTTTGTTTTTTTGCTAACAACGAACAGTCTGTCTTCTTACAATTGATGTAGAGTGAAGAGGCTCATCCCTTGTTTCCTGTTTAGGATGTGGTTTCCGGTTTTTCTCTTTTCCAATCTTTTCACTCTTACGTTGCCCCCTGCGCATCAGTGGCGTTTTCGCCTTGCTTGGGGTGATATGATTAAAAAAAAAAAAGAGTCCTTTCTTCTCACTTTCTGCGTTTGCTATCAACACTGTGCCATCTGCAAAACTTACATTGTTAATCTTTGTAGGACTTATAATTATCTCAGGATCTTCTCACTGTAAATGTTGAATAAGTCTGGTGAGATGGCACATCCTTGTCTTACTCTCCTTTCTATTTTTATCTATTTCCAGTTTGCGTCCAGTATAAGTTCTGAATTATTCTATCCTCTTTCTCAATAAAGTTAAGCTTACCTAGCAGTTCAAGCTGTTCTTTATGTTCATTTCCTAAGCGCCGCTGAGACGTGACACAAGGTCGAAAGCATGTAGTAACCAATGGGATCAAACACACTACTACTACGAGACAACCTTGCTAACCATTACATCACATCAAGGTGTCCAAAGTAGTTCTTTGAGGCGAACTTAATCAAATGCATAATTTTGCATAATCTATAAAACATAAGTCTACTGCATTCGCGGATAACTCGAGGTGATGTAATGTTTAGCCAGCTTGTCTCGCTAGAATCGTTACAACTGAGTAATTAGTGCGATCCTTGTGCCAGATCTAAGCGCTATGCTTAGAAAATCGCCATTCTTCTGCATTTGTATTTAAATTTATTCTGAGTTTTTTTTTGTTATATGTTTTTTTTATAATTCATTGAATACTATTTTTTGTTATATTTCCAGTCTAATGTTCGGCGTCTAAAGAGGCGCCACTATTCCAATGTTTTGCGAGTGAAGCGAGAGGTTAACAACCCTGAATGATGAAAAATAAAAGAGCAGGAGAACTCTTGATGAATAAACGGTCATAAACTAGGGATATAAAAACTACCGTAAGAAAGGCAACAGGAAACCACTCTACTATCAATTCCAAAACCATTCAAGTCTATCAACAATGTTGTCAGAGATAAGGGGATCTCGTCCATTGGGATTAACTCCTCACTCTCGTGAGACATGAGTAACCGGTGTTACTCATGTAACTGTCAATCAGCCCGATTTTAGTAAAACTAATACAAATAATAAAGGCGTAAGGGGAGAAAAGTTATTTTTTAAAATTAATATCATATAAAATTCTATCAGATATTATAAATTCTATTTGAATCAAACGGTCCAGAAAAATGTCATATTCCTCATTAGTTATTTGATTAGTAACTCATTACACAGTTAATTAACTTTTTCAACTGAGCCGGAGCCAGAGATTTTTGTCTACATAATTTTAAGCATTTGTAGGTTTTACTTTCCCTACCAGATTTAGTTTAAATAGAAGGATAAACTACGATTTCTAGCATTGAGTGACAAGGAAAATTCTGAATTCCAAACTGTGGAGAATACGACGTGAAACCACACCACTATTTTCCCCAAGAAGTTATAGCAATTAACATATAATAAAGAAAAGGAATTTGTGCAAAGCCATGAACGCCTAAAATATGAAGAGACATTGTTTTAAAAAATATGGATATGTAGGTTAGATATCAGCTTACCTTAAACTTGAAGAGGTTAAGATTGTAGTGTTCATGGAAACATCCCCTCGGGAGTCTGTACCACAAAATACCTGTTCTGAGGAAGAAACTGTCTGAGTGAAACTTATTTCTTACCAAAGGAACACGAAGGAAAGGGAGGTGAATTTACACCGTGAACATGGCAGTCTGAGTTGGTGGGAATGTAACTCATTTGAACATTTGCCATAGTAATAGCGATAGTGTAGCGGGGAGCTGGGCAGTGTTTCGTCGGTAGGATAAGAATTGCAGTATGGAAAATAATTCATCACCTACAACGCCACGTAATCGCTTTTGAACTCCATCTCAGATATGTCAACGATACCCCATTTTTTGTCTCTTGTAAAGATAGAGGATGATAGCAGAAGTAAGACATTTTCTGAAGCAACACAAGGAACCAACCATTTCTTCAGCATCTTTAGCAATGGTACGTATGTACGAGCTCCATTTAAGGTTTGGAATGAGTTTTAGACGCAATAGGCGTTCATGGCGAGGAGCCCTCCTTGATCCCTAGGATTGGAGGAAATATATGTGTGTGTACACACACACACACACACGTACATATGTGGCTGAGTGGTTTGACAGTTTGCTTTGCGACTACGAGAAGCGGATTTGAGAAGTTTGGACATCACACATAAAACACTTACTACTGGTTAACAGTGCTCAAGTTAATATTATTTGAATTTGTATCCTCATCATAGTCCGAATTGTACGGTCCGCATCAATAACCTTCGCATTTACAAACAAAAATATTTGTTCTATTTTATGAATGATAATTTTATTTTTATAATTCTGAAAGCAACATTGTGTGACAGAAAGAGAGGGGCGAATCGGAATAACAGAAGTCGCATAAGGTCAGCTAATTTAAATTGAAAGGAAAAATATGGAGTTATTCTTAACATAGAAGATGTATGGTTATATTCCGCTTGATAAACATAACAAGTAGAAAGAAATCTAAAATACATGGTGATTGCCATTCGGTTTATCTTTTTTAATAATATTTTAACAACATGACATTCCATGATATATATATATATATATATATATATATATATATATATATATATATATATATATATATATATATATATCATGGAATGTCATGATGTTAAAATATTATTATTTAACAAATGGGGTTAATTTTGAAAACTGCATTTAACCTCAGGAGTGCTGGGCACTTCGCTGTGGTGTATTAGTTAGGAAGCATGTCTCATTAGATCAATTATGACTGAACAGTAAGTTCGAACCTCACCGGCTGTTTCCTACTAGCGATTTTTTTGCCTCATCTAAGATACGCTTAGTAGATCACCATTTAACGTCACAAAAGAGAAAAGCATGATACTAAAGTACGACAGGAAATGAAACAAAAGTAAGTGAAGAGTGAACTGTTGAGAATTGTGCAAATGTATATATTAAAGAAGTCAACAGCTTCATCAATTTGACCTTTTTTGTTGTTATTTTAGTACTTTTTTCTCAATTTGCATTTTATATTATAAGAATGTAGGTATTTAGTGAAAAGCACTTAATTATCTGCAAGAAACCGGCGGCTACTATGAGTGAAGGGCTCCATTTTTATGGTAATTCGATAATAAAAGAAGGAACAGAAGCAGTTAACAGAATTACGAAATTAATAGATTGCATTTCGGTCATTTGACGATAAGAAAGACAAACGTAGTAATTCCAGTTACAATTCATTTGGAGCCCTACGCAATGATAATTTTCTTATTTTCTTACTTTTATTGAATGTGAAACTTTCCTGGTTTTACCTAACATGGGAAAGTTCAGAACGGAGTGATCAAGAAAAATCTGATATTCCTCGTCAATTAATCATGGAGGCCATAATATTGAACACAAATGATTTTGAACGTTTATTATACTCTTTCTTTTTTCTGAAGTTCAAACCTGGCGTTTCTTGTTAAAAGTACGGGAATACATCAAGACTTCTTATCACCAAGCTTCACTGGTTCTCGCGAGAGAATGCTGGTTCTGATTGAAACTTGAGTGAAAAATGGGGTTTAGCGCAACAGTTTACTGAATGAGCCATTAATAATCTGCTTCCGTTGTTCACTCCTTTTTACAAAGAAGTCAATGCGAATTGTTAACTGAGAATTTGTATCCAAAAAAAAAAATAATATCTTAATTTTTTATCTTTATCAGTTTTACTGCTTTTGTTGAATGTTACGTTTTGTTCCTGATTGATATTCAGTTCTGGCGACATTCTTTATAAAAATTATCTGAACAAAGTATTTATATATATATATATATATATATATATATATATATATATATAATATAGCATATTATAGTTAAGTAGAATGGGATCATCATATACGAGGCTATTGAAAAAAAAAAAGAAAAGTGATGTTTGGTTTCTTATAAGACTTGTATCAACGAAATTCTGTGTTCTTCATTCATTTAGAGAAATAGGGAATTTATTTAAGATATAATATGTGTGTCTGTACGTTAGATTTTCCAGTGAAAAACAAATGTTTGGGATATTTTAGGATTTTTGTTTAAATAGTTACATTTGTCTTTTAGTTCAGTTTCCTTTCTGACAACAATAAAAATTTCATTTAAATTTGACTCATTTGCATATAAGCGAAAACTTTATATACTTGCATATTTTTACTGTTCAGAATGGAAAATAATTTGCATCAATCATTTGAGAAAGGAATTTAATCTTTCACCAGAATTTTAGCAGAAGCTAAATAAAATTAAATGCATTTAGCTATTTATCATTTAAATTATAGTAACTTAAATAAATTTATTTTACATTTTATTCAGGGATAAAACATTATCAATTATTAATGTTTGATTGATATTTCTTTCATCTCATCTGTTGTAACCAACATTACAATCGTTAAAAATTAATACATCTAAACAAACCTCAAAGATGGTAGCACCGAGCGTTCGGGGAAGATAAAAAAAGTTATAGAGTTTGGTACGAATTTCTAAAATCCTTGGTTTTCGTAAACCAAGTGGGAGAACCTCTGGAGGTCGTTAAAAAAAAAAAGGGGCTCGGGTCTTGACGAAAGCTTATTGCTTAATTTCACTCAACACTGTTCGTATAATAATGTTCTGAAAAGTTGCGATAAAAAGCAAGAATATTTAATATAAAAATACTAGTAAACATATGACTTTTGGATTTAAATTATATTCCATTACATAACTGTCCCCCGAGTTTTTCTTAAAAGTAACTGAATTATTAAACTATTGTAGGCATAGTATATGAAAGTTTATAGGCATGTGTCAGCGTATATCTCAACAAGAACATTATTTGAGTAACCAGTAGTATAAATATATTACAAAACAATTAATATGATTAATAGGGCAAGCAATGTGACAATGATGCTAATTATAATTGTAATGGCAATTCTGTTGCTTTAAATGTTGTATCAAATTATATTCGATTGGTCAGCTGTTGTGTTTGATTGCATGGGTCAAAAAGTTAATCTGATCGCTGCTTGCAATGCAATATCATTTCCCGCCTAACATGTTGCGTTTCGAGCTTGACCATCACAGGGTGTTGAACTAACAAATGATATTCCTTTGGTGACTATGGGCATTAATAGGTTATAGGAAGAAATCTACACTTAATACTAGATTTTTTATACACCTATAATTAATAATATTTATTTTTTGTTTAGGATCTACAATTCAGTCAGTTAAGTGCCATACGTGATACACGCTTTGGGCGATCATGTCTCGAAAGAGACTTGACTGACTGGGCAGAAGATTATCCCGCAGTAGGTTGCCATTGCTTTCTGCGGTAGACTGGTTGCCAACCAAGGCTATAGAACCCAATCTGTCCTGTTATTTGACCCATAACTGGAAGGAAGAGACGGATTAATACCTTTCCCAAGGATATTTGCGCGTATATGATTGCAACGAATTCAACTGGAATTCGATCTCGGCTCTACCGATTTCTCGTTCCGACTCGATATCCACTGGACCACAACGCACATCTATAATTACTTAACCCATTAATAATCGCCGTTCCCTTTAGAATCTATAATTAATTCCAGATTCTTATAATTAATAGATGATTAATAGATTTTTTTAATTAATAGATGACTTTATGTTGTTCATGAATTAAGACAGCAGAATAATAAATTTGAATGCTTGTTCAATGACATGTGCAGTAAAAGTCTAAAACATAGTAAATAGTTAAGATATTCATAAAAATATCTAAATTAGCATTTATAAAAAAATGTATTGCCGACTGTTAGAATTAACATAAATGAATTATGCAATAGGTGCCTTATATATAGTGATAGTCAACGTGCTAGTGTTACAGATAGTTTTCTCTTACAAGTGAGTTTTTTATTATGTCATACGTAATACACGCTTGGTTATGTCTCAAAGAGACATGACTGATTGAGCAGACTATTTTCCCACAGTAGGTTGCCATTACTTCCTGCAGTATACTAGTTGCCAACCAAAGCTATAGAACCCAATCCTACCATTTAACCCATAGTAGGAGGGAAAAGAGACGGATTAATACCTTTTCCAATGGTATTTGCATGAAAGTGAACGCAATGAATTTAACTGGAATTCGAACTTGGCTCACCGATTTCTCATTCCGAGCTGATATTCCCTGCACCGAAACGCTAAAAATATATATTCTACCAGAGTGTCAAGCATAGTAAATATGCACTAAACTTTCAATGTCGTTAATTTGTAAATCGCTTAAGATAAACATTATTTAAACAGCGCCTTTTTAGAGGCTTCGACAGAAAAACGTAAGACAAACTTATTTTTTTATTTGAATCGCGAATATTTTTTACGTTTAATTCTTTTTTTTCCTTTTATTTTATAGTAATGATCAACTTGTACAAGGCCCGAGGGCCACTCGTTGTAGATGGCTACATTAATGGATAGTTTATATGGGTAGGAAGGGAAGATAGCGGAAAAGACTAAACTTAAGGTTAAGATTGTAGTAATCGGGGAAACATCCTCTTAGGAGTCTGTTCCACAGGGTGGTAGTTTGCAGGAGAAAGGTGTTTGAGCGGAACTTACGCCGATGGAATACGGAGGGAATGTGACTGAGTGGCTATTATGTGAGTGGCATCGCGGGTCCTAACTGTGAACGTTATATCTGGAAGAATCAAGGAAGGTAGTTCAACCGAGCACTTTCCATGGCAATATCAACAGAGCAGTGAGAGGCTTGCCACCCGCCAGCGAGAGAGAGAGAGAGAGAGAGAGAGAGTTTCGAAGGCGGAAAATAATTCTTCTCTAAAATATACGGAAACGTATTTGAACTCTATCAAGACTGGAAAATTGAGGATTGGTCAGATCCTACCAAAATATGTCAACGGTTCTCTCGTTTTAACTTGACCTGACTCTTATAAAAGTTGAGGATAGCATGAGGAGTCAAGTACTTGCTAGAACGATACAGGGAGCCGATCATTCTTGCTTGCATTTTAGCGATGGATGTGTATTTGAGGCCCAATATTCTCTCAAGGCATGGTGCCTTCTCGAGGGGATATCCGTTCATCGTGACTGGCGGTAGTTCGGGGTCTGATCTGTCGGCGATGATGGAATTTGACAAGTTTGATTTTTCTTTCATAAATTGTATTTATTTTTTATAGCTGCCCCAGTGAGACAAGAAAAGAGAGTGTGCTGTGCAAGTCTCACCATTATAAATCACATGTAAAAGTTGGATACATGAAATTAATTAATACCATATCGTGAAACTAGTGACAGGTTAGATGTCTGAAGTTACGAGAACTAAACTGAATGCTGGGGTCTAGAGGCTATTTACAAGTTTATCCTAATTTAATGTATCAAAAAATGATGACGTTAAAATTTATTGCGACAAATTATCCTTACAACAAAATGTAATATAATAATGTGGTATAGACTATTCAGTTTGATTCGTCTTTATTTAATATA
This sequence comes from Ascarosepion bandense, assembly GCA_037127315.1. NCBI lineage: Eukaryota > Metazoa > Mollusca > Cephalopoda > Sepiida > Sepiidae > Ascarosepion > Ascarosepion bandense. Next base: position 197,792 of record JBBBDQ010001185.1, read on the forward strand.
ACCCAGATCGCTAATCTACAGCCAGTATTGGATTAGAAATAATGAATACACTCTTCAGTCTGACTACTTGCGATGAAAAGTAACTAAAATTAAGATGATATAAACACTAGTCAAACATTAATAAATGACAGGAAAAGAAAACCAAGATAATTACATGATATGGTAGAGGTAATGATAAAAATAGCCGTTTCCATACAATAAACATTTGGCATTAATTGACAGAACAACCAGTATTAATTACTATCGATTGAAATTTATAAAATCTTTGTCTTAAAATAGTTTTTTTCGGATATTCGATTTCTCAAATCCTCTAATACTATTTTGTAGTAATAATGAGTTTCCTTTTTAGTCTTTTGTTTACGGTGGTGTGGAAAGCTAACATCTTGATTGTATCATTATTTCCCTTTTAGTTACATGTACTATTTTTTGTTTTGTTGTTGTTATTGCAGTTGAAAGTTTTCGTGTGATGTGACTTTTGTTATTTGGTAAAGCTTTTTGTAGTACCAGTCTATAGAATCTGATAAAGGATTTTTTCTTTAAGACTTCATTTGCTTGAAGCTGTTTTAATCATTGATAACTGTATGAACACACTTAAACACAGAGGAAGAAAATGGGTTCAAAGCATCTTCATTGTAGATGAAAGAATTTAACTTATTTTTGTGTATCAAGGCGGGGTCAGAATCTTCAACTCCTGTAATATAAAAGGATAAAGCCTGAATTTATAACGAAAACGCTAACTTCTTTTCAAAGTGCTAAATACGCCGTTGTCAATGTATATCCTCCTGTCGTTAAAAACGACAATAATGAATGTTGATGTCGCCACATCGTAAATCGTCTATTATAAAATTTATTTTGTTCAGTCAATACAGTTATTTGCAAAATCCATTAAGTTATTATGTTTCTTGCGCAATGTAGAGGCGAATATATACCAGTATCCATCGGTTTTTGACTTTTTGTATTTCTCACTCGAGAAATGTTTGAGACATATTCATATTCATGGGAAACAGGTCGCATTCCAAAATCCACGAGATTATTTCATTATTCTAATTAGAATTCCCTCTTTTTTTTTTTTTTTTTGCTGTATTTGTTGGATATAATGAAAATTACCCGGCAGGTATTGACAAGTAATCTCACAACTAATATATGACTATTTTTTAAACAATTGATCCAACTTCACCAATAAATATAGAAAGAAAAAGTGTTACAAATTGGAAACTCGCCGCTGAGTGTTTAAGCGTTTACTGTAGAAATGTCAAGAATAAATTGGTAGTGAAAGAGGAGGGAATAATTATTGAAATACGTTGATTTCTCAATAATATATTCTTGTCTTTATGTCATATTTAACCTTTTTTTCTCTTGTGAGATATTCAGAATATCAATGAAAAAGAAAGAGAAAAAGATCCCCAAATAGGAAAAAAATAATCAGAATATCATCGGGAAAGAAAGACAAAAATGAGCTCGGTTCTATTTGACATCTCTAATGAACTGAAGAAAAATCATGAGAAACGTTGATTTTTTTTATTACAGAATCCCGTCATCTAAAAAAATCTATTTGTGTCTTCTTTCCGACATTCTTTCAATGTTCCTTACAAAAACTGTCTGCATTCTTTGTTCATTTCTGTTCATGTCATTTTTATTCAAGACTCATTACCATATACTTGAAATGATTTTTTTGTATTTAAAAAAATTATTTGATCGTTTCGTAATGTTACTAACGTGTTCTAAAGTTGCTTATCTGTTTCTTGTTAACTATTTAATTATTTTAATAATTTATTGAAATTTTGATATTTATTAAGCTTAGCCTAGTCTTCAGCAATGCCACACATGTGTGAGCAGCTAGGAATGATTCTACTCTATAAAGTAATAATGATCAGTAAAGCTATCTTCCTGTTGCACCCGGGAGGAATCAGTCATTAATATTCATACTTTATTCTGCATTCATTCATAATGTTTACGTATCCATCGTCCGTCTATTTACCATTTACTTGTTCTTTTATTCTTTATATTTTCATGTCGGGATCTTCATGATACTATATTTTATTCTTTAGAGATTTGTCCCCTACGTCGGTTATAAAATCTAAAATTGTGGGTGTTGAATAATAGAGAATACCTTAAGTTTAAGAATTAAGAAGAAAAAAATTTACTAATAAGCAGTGGCACTGTGATTTTTGTTGTTGTTGTTGTTTTTTAATCATTTCACCCCAAGCAAGGCATAAATGCTACTAGTACACAGGGGCTTACAGGGAGTGAAAGTGAAAGAAAAACTGAGTATAGGGAGGATTGAGAAAAATACAGAAGATGAGCGGATTAAAAAATACAGAAGATGGCGATTGACATTGCATTTCAATTTTTGAAAATTGTAGTTATCAAGGAAGTAAGTAAACGAAAGTGAGCTTCATGGGGAGGATCCCGAGAAAAGAAATTGTTGAAATGGCAGTAGCGTTTGCATCTAGCCATTTTAACAGTAAATGTGTGGGACCAGTCTAGTCGCACGCTTAAAGTCACATAGTCTGGCACTAGGGTAAAAAGCTTGTCAGAGAAGTTACCATGAAAATAATTGTAGAAAAGACAGAGGGGAGTCACGCCACGACGGTGAGAAAGTGACTGAAGTCGAGATACCAGGTCAGGCTCGATTTCTTTACAGACCCTTCTTAGGATTTGTCAAGAGCTTCGAAACCAATACCAGGAACACTAGATAAGATATGACAGCAGACTTAAATGCATGAACAAATCGGTTGTTGCAAAATTCATCTTATTTCTGTAATACGATATCTTCTTCTTCTTCTTCTTCTATCTGCCCTGTCCCTTCAGGACGTAGGCGATCATGGCTTTCCACGTCTCCCTATCCCTGGTGACTCTTAGCACGCCTTCTCCTGTTACACCACGCAAACCTCGTTCCATCATCCACCTGATTAGGTCCTTCAAATATGTTATCCGTTGCTTTCCCCTGTCTCTTTTTCCCTCTATCTGGCCTGTTAGTATGGGGTCCTCAAAATATCCTCGCTGTACAAGTTGAACAGATCCGGTGAAAAGACACATCCTTGTCTTACGACCCTTTCTATCTTTATAAATCGGCTGAATTCGTTACCTGTCCGTATACTAGCGGTTTACTGCCAGTAAAGATTCTTGATTACACTTAAATCTTTCCCAAATATGTCAAGGCTGCCGAGCATCTCCATCAATTCTTCGTGGCGTATTTTGTCAAACATCTTCGCATAATCAATAAAGCACAGGTATAAGTCCTACTTCATTTGCATTGCTCTTTCAGAAAGCATCCTAATCATGAATATGGCATTCCTTGTTCCAGTGTCTTTGACGAAACCGCACTGTTCTTGTTCTATCTCTGACCTGATTTAGTTTCTCGCTCTATTCATCAAGATTCGGACGATCAGTTTTGTTATATGGCTCATTAAACTGATGGTTCTGTGGAGTTCGCACTCGTTTGCTCCTGACTTCTTAGGTAGTGTTATGAAGATAGACTTGCTGAGGTCATCTGGTATTACACCAGTATTATAAATTTCATTTATTATTTCTGTAATTTTCTCTTTACCAAATTCTTCCAGGGCTATCAGCAGCTCTATGACTATGCCGTCTGGTCTAGCTACTTTGTTTCTATTCAGTTTGGCTACTGCAGATTCTACTTCAGACTTTAATATTTTCGGTCCGTCCTCATCTTTGCGTATTGTTGGTTGCTCTCTCTTGTCGTGGAAAAGAACTTTTATATATTCTTCCCATCGTTGGAGTATTTCCTCTTTCTCCAAAATGATTGTCCCATCCTTGGATTTTATATATCCTGTTGAAGAGCAGGTTTTTTGTCCTGTCAGTTCTTTTATTTCTTTGTTCAATCTTTCTACTTCTGCACATTTGTCATTGAGCCATTCCCTTTTAAGCTGCCAGCATTTTCTTCTTATTTCCTTGTCTAGTTCCCTGTACTCCATTTCATGCCTTGATATCATTTTCTGCCCCCTTTGCATCATGTCCAGAATCTCTTCAGTCATCCACTCGTTTTTTTTTCTGCGCCTAATTTCCTTTGTGGCAATGTTGTTTGCTGATGTCACTATTGCTTCCTTTAGCGAGTCCCATTTCGAATATCCTTTTCCAATTGTTTTTCGTATTTGATTTTCACGCTGTTAGTGTATTCTTTCTGTACTTTGAGGTCATTCATGAGTGTGTTGTATTTCAGTTTTGGTGCTGCACTAGGCTTCTTCAATCTCCGTAGTTTCACATTTAGTTTGCAGATGACTGGGATGTGCTTGCTTCCACAGTCGGCGCCTGGATAGGCTTTGCTTTGAACCACTGCATTTCTGAATCTCCTGTTTATGGTTATGTAGTCTATCTGGTTTTTCGTATCACCTCCTAGGCTTTCCCATATCAGAGACGTCGTGGATGTTCTGGAAACCAGGTGTTAGTTATTACCTGGTTATTTGCTGTGCACTATTGGACCCATTTTCTCCTCGTTCGTTGCGGATTCCTAAACCAAAGGTGCCAGTTGTCATACCTTCCCTCTCCTTGCCTACTTTGGCATTCAAATCTCCCATGATGATTCTGATTTCTTGGCTTTTACATTGAACCTTGGCATTGTCTACAGTGGAGTAAAAAGTTTCTATTTCTTCCTTACGGCTTTGTGTTGTTTGTGCATAGACGACTGTAATTTCTATGTTGAACGGTCTCCCTTTCAGTTTGACCAGGAGAACTCTTTCGGCGAACTCTTTCGGAGAACTCTTTCGGAGAACTGGCAGTATCCCAAAACACATTTCTTCATTGCTTTGTCCAGTATTAAGCCGACTCCTTTTTCATTATTTTTGCCTTCTGCGTATATTATCCTATGGTTGTCGCTGCTGAAGTCTCCATTATTTGGCCATCTGGTTTAGCATATTCCCAGAATATTGATTTCCTGCTTGACATTTTCTAGTTGTCCGCAGTTGTTTAACGTCATGACGTTCCATGTCCCCAAGGTGATCCTTTCTTTGTTGCGCACAGTCGCAGGGTAACGGTACAGAGACACCTGTTGCTCATGACTTTCCGTCCTGAGCGAGGGACAGATTTTGGGAAATACTGTCCCCTATACGCCGTTGTTGCTAACAGTTGCTGGATGGCAGTCAGGTGAAAATTGTTGCCCGTGTCGGTCCTTACTGGGTGAGGAATTGCTCTCTTTAGAAGCAACCTCCTTCACGCCGTTAGGTTTAACACATTTTCATTGTATAGCCATGATTATACGCAGGATAGATAGTGGAGTGGTATCCTGTTGCCTTCCCCAAGGGGGATTTATTGAAACACCACCTCTAGTTAGCTGACCGTTGACTCATCAAGAGTTCCTCCGCCCTTTGTAGGTTTAATTTTTTTTAAACTACCGGATTGCTAACATCCCGTAAAAAAAAGAGGGGTGGGAGAAAGAACATAGAACATAAATATTAAGTATATACTTAGTATGTTCAAACAAAAAGTCATGTAAAAAAAAATGTCAATTCCCCTAGTTACTCCTAACTAGCAAAAGAGAAAACATCACATATCCAGTAAACAGAAGATATTTTCTTTGAAACTTCGTACTTTTTCAAAGGGATCTGTTTCATTTGGATAATTCCGGCGAATGCATATTTTGCAATAGCACGTGGTGTAAAGGTGGGGGGGAGCAGAGAAACGAATTATATAAATTATTATAACGCTATTAAATATTGTACATAACAAAAATCAACTCTAAATTAAACATTAATATATTTAGAAACTTGAGAACAAAAAAAAAAAACAAACAAAAAAAACTAGTATACTATAGAAAGAAATGACAACCTATTGCGAGAAAATATGCCTCGTCAGTCATGTCTCGAAAAAGACATGATCACCCAAGCGCATATCACTTAACTGACTGAATGAAATGGAAGGGTGTGGGAAAATAATAATGATAAAAAGACAAAAAAAAAAAAGAAGAAAAACAGGACTAAAATATGTAAAAAGCCAATAAATACGCATTCTTTAGCTTCGTTTAAAACATTTCAGTTACAAAAAAAATGACACTATACAAATCCAGCTTGGGAATGGGATGTAATTACACAGGATTAGATAGGTTTGCCTATCGTCCAGTTCACAATCCTCTCCAGTCTTTTAAGCAAGAGTACAGGTTTATCCATTGTTTCTGGTTAAGGGTTGGATTTCTGGTTCTTTCTAAAGTCTACATCAGGTCTATAATTCTAGTTATACTTTCATTCACTAATTAAATCTAGACATTTTCAAGTTTAGAATTAGCTGTTACCTTTTTTGCATAGCTTCAAGAATTTCGCTTCTTGTCCATTCTTACACTAATGCAACTTCACATAGTAACCGTCTACTTTAGGCCCTGTATTGGGTGAAAATTAGTAAAAAAAGAAAAAATCAATTAAATCAAAATAAATAAATAAAACTCATTAACTTCCATATAACGTTAGGATAGCACACTACACAATCGCGAAACATTCACCTGTCTTTCAATAAATTTCAACGAGGGTAACCTTTTTCTCTCTACCCTGAGCGTCACCTTAAGCTTATGTCTAATGTATGCGACCAGGAGGCAACGGAAAAGTTTTATCCTTGTGTAATTTTTATTTTATTTTCGATATTGTGTTGTGGTGTAATAGATATCGGCTCGGAACGAAAAATCGGAGAGCCGAGTTAAAATTTCCATTAAATTCGTTGCAATCACTTGCTCGCAAATACCCTTGGGAAAGGAATGGATCCATCCATTAATCCCTCTAGCTATGGGTTGAGTAGCAGGACAGAGTGGATTCTATAATTTTAGTTGACAACTAGTCTGCCGCAGAAAGAAATGGCAATATACTGTGAGAAACTCCTCTTCCTACTCAGTCGTAAGTCGAAAGAGACATGCTCGTCCAATCTTGTATCACATATCACGATTAACTGACGGACCGAATTCCTTCTTTTATTTAGTTCATACCATAACTCTTAAAATGAAGTAAAAGCAAAAGAGCATGTAGCGTTACCGCTTATCGATACAAAGCTTTTTAGTTTTTCAAAGGAAAATATTCGTGAAGAATACGAACGATATAATCGTAAGTTCACACGACAGGCTTATAATCTTGATAGATTCCTCCATATCACAATATGCTGGCGAATCAAATATCTTTTCTACAAACATTTTTTATGGCAACTGCTCTGACGAGCTTTTTCCCTGGTGCCCCGATCACGTGAATTTAATCGTGCAACTTGATTGGCTTCCAGTTCCCAATCTTTTACCATTAAAATAGTTGATTGTAACCGCCACTTCTATTCTCGCCATTCCCGCCTGTGAAACTCGCTACCGTTTACATCTTTCACTGATAGCTACAATCTCCAAAAATTTAAATGCAACGTCAGTTGCCATTTTCTATTATCTTGAATCCCGTTCACCTTTTATATTTTCTTCAATACCCCTAAACCCAGCCTTTTCTCTCACTGTAAGACCCTGCGCATTAGTTACGGTGCTGCCTTGCTTTTGGTAAAATGATTAAAAAACAAAACAAAATATTCAGCTGCTAATCGAAACAACGTTAAGAATCTCCCTCTATTAACATTTGATACAACTTTCTCGACAACATCCGGTATCCGGGTATCTGACAGGCCTGTCTTTGCTCGATAGTATGAGGGTCGATGAAAAAGTTTTAAGACTCACCCAGAAAGAAGACCCATAGCTAAACATTTTTTGTGGTAACAAGCATAAAACTAGAAAAACTAACTAATATTTTTACTTTAATTTCTGTGCAGGTGAGGCCCATACAAAAGTGAGAGGTGTACCACAAATCTAAAAATGGACAAAACCTAGGCCCAATCAGTCATAGAGTATCTGCAAAAGAAAGAAAATCCAAGGAAATCCATGGGGACATGGTACAGACATTTGCCGAGAACTCACCTTTCTATGTAACTGCGAAAAAGCGAGCTGCGGAATTCAAGCGGTACTAAAAATGAAATGACCCTCGGTCAGGTCAGAAAATGACCCTCGGTCAGGTCGTCTAAAAAAAAACCTCAGCCCCTTGATGCCATGCACCACTTCTAGGACACTTCTGACTTGTTTCCAGGCTCACCCCAAGTATTTCAACCGCAGATTAGTGACTCAAGATGAATAGGGATTCACTACTCCGAACCTTAATAAGAGATTTAAAGCAAAGTGTGGAAACAGTCGTTCTCTAACCTGAAAAAGTTCAAGTAGGCAACGTTTATTGGCCAAGTGCTGGCTTCTGATTTTTTATTTTTTATTCTGAAGGCGCAATAATAGTAGACTAACTAGAAATGGAAACAACTAGTAATGGACAGTACTATGCATCAGCATTAAGACAACTGAAGGAAGCAATCAAGTTGAAATGCAGAGGGAAACTGAAGGCAGGTGTACTCTTGCTCCAGGATAACGTTCCTCTTTATACTGCTCAGGTTGAAGTAGCTGAAGCAGCCAACTCTGGCTTTGAATTACTTACGAAGCTTACTCCTGTTTACTAAACTTAAATCACACCTGCGTGGTTGCCATTTTGCAAACTGATTAGCTCATATCTGGTGTGACGGAGTTTTTGGAGGACTATGTCGTCTCTTTCTTTCGTTATGGGATTGCAATGGTTAAGCATCGTTGGACCAAGTCAAGTCATTGATATCAAGAGGGACTATATAGAAAAGTATTTAAACAAATAACTCCAACTCCTGGGTGAGGCTTAGAATCCTCGTATTTCGAGTGTATCAACAGTCGCGATAAAAGGAATATTCATTTCAGGGAAAACTATAAGCCTCCATCATCCGAGTACACGCCCTTCGAAGACAGAAATGCTCTTATAGTATTTTTCCAAAATTTGTCATTTTCTTCAACGTATTCAAAATTACGCAATGTATTCGTAGAGTGTGCATGTAGCACTTTTATGTTCAGTATTCTCCACCATTTTCAAAAGGATGAAGGCAGTAAATTTTGCAAAGCACTATAGAATATATGTAATTGCAAAGGATCATGCACAGAACTTCCTCCAGCTTAGTTTATTACAGGTAAGTGAAAGAACTGGTACCCGGTAAAGGATCAGGTTCGCAGATATGTGAAACATTCATTTTTCACCTTTAAAGAAAGATTAAAGATTTTTCGAAACCACAGATTATCTGCAGTGTCGACATTTTTCAGTACTTCCGAACGATTTCAACAGAACGCCGAGTATCATGCAACAGCCATCAGTTGCATTGCTCTTTGCAGTGATATGGTGTTGGTGTGTCTAATGGACGAGACCGAGAAACAGGTTACAGGATATCACGCAGAACTGTTGCTCTCTTTCAACTTGCGTAGGACGTATAGCACGAATGAAAGAATACAAACAAAATGGCCCCCAGAAAATGATAGCCGGGCTGGTTTGTATCCATCCATTTGAAAGCTTTGAACTGATCAAAACTGATAGGTAGTTTGAACAGTCCTCCTCGCCTCACAAGTCTGCTTGGAGGATCTCAAGATACTCAAAACAACCTGAAAGCGTTTTGCTGATACCTTGATCAAAATCTTTAACTCTGTGCTTAACATAGTTAAAGGCTGAAAAGGACTAAAACTAACGACAGTATATTCTTTAATGTAGCAACTTCATCACACACCTGGTAAAACGTTGGGAAAAATTTGCCTGCTTCAACCATTTGTTATAGCTAGCCAAAGAGAGAAACATGAAGTAGGGGAGACTATCAGTGCCCAGAGTCTTGTCTGTTCCGACATTTTCTAACGCGTCTCTTTCCTCTTCTTCCGAGAAAAGTCGACCAAAGCTCGTCTGAGCTTTGGTCGACGTTTTTTTTTGTGCATTGATGAAAACATTCTAAAAATTTAGAAATTCCTCATCAGTATATTTTCTTTTGTATGAAAAACACTTCAGGGAGATAAAAGAATCCTTTTTATATGACCCACATTGGATAACTTGTACCTTTCTCTTTTTCTTGGATCTTAACTCCTATTCTAGATAGTGTTTTTAACAAGTACTTTTTTTATAGTCGTTTTAATTTTTTTTACCAATCACCAAGGCTGACAGGGTTCAGCGCTCAGACTAATAACTTACCAATGGGTTCTTTGCATTAATAACCATCCTTTTTACCGTTTTTGAATTTTTGGGAGCGGATCTTTGCATTAATAACCATCTTACCGTTTTTGAAGGGAGCGGATCTTTGCATTAATAACCATCTTACCGTTTTTGAAGGGAGCGGATCTTTGCATTAATAACCATCTTACCGTTTTTGAAGGGAGCGGATCTTTGCATTAATAACCATCTTACCGTTTTTGAAGGGAGCGGATCTTTGCATTAATAACCATCTTACCGTTTTTGAAGGGAGCGGATCTTTGCCACTTAATTTTTAACCATTTCTTACCTTGCCGTTTTTGAAGGGAGCGGATCTTTAGTTACACTAGGAAGTTTCCACTCTTTCAGTAAATTCTTTTCTCAAAGCTTTGTTGGATTCAATTAAATCCAACAGAGCACAAACGAACCTCTTTCTTTCAATAGAAAAGATAAAAATGGTGACCGGAAAAAAACTCCCTTCACGCGGTAAAACATCAGATGCATAGATAATAATTTATAACATAAAAACAACATATTAATATATATGTCAACATAAAAAGAACGCTCTAATTATTCCTGGGAGAGATCACTAACATCCATTTTGCTAAGCAAAGAAAAATACATTGTTTAGAAATAGATAATAGCACTTGACCGGAAGCCGATATCTTACACCTCCTTGAACTTCCTCACTCCCTAACGCTAATTATCTGAATCCCATCCCAGAGGGGTTAATGTATCCTCTTCTATTCCCAACATAGTTGGCCATGTCCAATTATTACATCACACATTTGCTTATAAATTTTGTTATATTCCTTGTTTTGATATAAAGTAAATGCATAATTTCCTCTGTATATACATTTTCAGTTAGATTTTCTTTCAAATGCGACCAAACCTAGTAAGCAATGGCTGAAAAATAGAGAAGCTGAAACGTCGTGTTAACTATAGTAAGAATGCGAAGAGGAGGCTTAATTTCTCGAGAAATATTGGTAGACTATTTGTTTGATAATGATAAGCAGCAAATATTTTTTTTATTGGAAGAACAATGACGATATTTTTTTTTTTTTTTTTGGAGAGTCGATTTCTTAACTTAATTTAGTATTTTTTTATAGTATGGTATATATTGACCCATTGAATGCGAAGTCAAAGGCAACAAAAAAAAAAAAAGAAAAAAAAAAAAAGAGAATCAGAAAAAAGGGGAAAATAAGAGAAATTTAAGTACGGAAAGAAAGATCCGTACATTGTTTGAATTTCTTCGGTCTGTTTATTTTGCTGATTTGCCTTGGGGAGAATGAAAAAGTAGTTTTTCCTTCTCCGAATGAGTAGCAGCTTAGTTTTAACAAGAGATCTACCTTTTTTCTTGTGAAAGTGATGACTTAGTTTTAAAACAAGAGACCATCCTTCTTCTACGAGTGATAAATAACTATAAAACAAGAGGTCTTACTTATCCTTCAGGTTTGTGGCAGGGTTAGTTTTAACAAGAGGTCTTCCTTCTTTGGGTGAGTTACGGCTTTCTTTTAAAACGAAAAATCTTCTTTCTTTCTTATTAAAGATGTCGTTTTTTAACAAGGGATCTTCTTTCTTCTTAGGGTGATTGGGGCTTAGTTTTAATAAGATATCTTCATTTTTCCTTGGGAGATTTAAGGTTAGTTTACACAAGAGGTATTCCTTTTTCTTTGATAGAGTAACGGCTTAGTTTTAAAACAAGAGTTCTTCTATCTTCGGATGAGTGACGACTTATTTTCAAAACAAGGGATCTTCCTCCTTCCTTGGGAGAGTCACGGCTTAGTTTTAAAACAAGTGACCTTCCACGTAAGAGTGACGGCTTAGTTTAACACAAGAGGTCCTCCTTCGGGTGAGCGACGGCTTAATTTTACCAAGAAGTCTTCCTTCTTCCTTGGGACAGTTTTGGCTTAATTTTAAAAGACGAGGTTCCCTTTCCTTGGGAGAGTGCCGGCGTATTTTTACATCAAGAAGTTTTCTTTCCTTTTTCGCTATGTAGCGGTTTAGTTTTAAGACAAGATATCTTTCTTTGTTCTTGGGAGATTAACGGCTTTGTTGTAAAACAATTTTTCTTCTTTGGGTGAGCGGTGGCTAAGTTTTAAAAGGACTTCCTTTTTCCTTGGGACAGTGGTGGCTTAGTTTAAAAAAAAGTGGGGTTTCCTCCTTCTTTCGGTGTGTGGTGGCTTTGTTTTAAAACAAGTGATCTTCCATCTTCTTTGAGAGAGTGTCGGCTTTGTTTTAACATGTCATCTGCTTTCTTCCTTGACAGATGATTTAGTTTTAAAACAAGAGGTTTTCCTACTTCTTCGATTGAGTGGTGACTTAGGTTTTACAAGAGATCTTACTTTTTCCTTGGCACAGTGATCGCTTAGTTTTAAAACAAGACGGCTTATATTATAACGAGACATTTCCTTCTTCCTTAGGACAGTAACGTCTTTGTTTAAAACACTTTCTTGGGAAAGTGACGACTTAGGTTCCATAAGAGATCTTCCTTTTTTCCTTCGAGGACTGACGGCTTAAAACAAGAATTTTGGAGAAAGACAAACAAGTTTTAAAAGAGATGTTCCTTCTTCTATTGAGTAGTGAGGGCTTAGTTTTACTTTTATCTATTCCTTAGGAGAGTAACGGCATATTTTTTAAAACAAGAGATCTTCCTTGGAAGAGTGACGGCAAATTTTTAAAACGAAACATTTTCCTTCTTCCTTGGGACAGTGACAGCTTTGTTTGAAAAAAAAAAGATCTTTTTTTTTGTTTCTTGGGAGAGTGGGGGCTTAGTTTTAAAGCAAGAGATCTTCCTTCTTCCTGGGTAAATTGTAGTTTTATTTTTACAGAGATATTTTTTCTTCGTTGCGAGAGGGACGGCTTAGTTTTAACAAGTGGTATTCCTTCTCTATTGTGAGTGTAATAGCTTAGTTATAAAACAACTGAGTGACGGCTTTATTTTAACAAGCTATCTTCCTTCTTCCTTGTGAAAGTAACGACGACTTAGTTTTTAAAACGTGGTTTTCTTTCTTTAGGTGAGTGACGGTATATTTAAAAAACACGAAATCTTACTTCCTTATGAGAGTGGGGGCTTACTTTTAAATAATGAGTCTGCTTAGTTTTAACAACAGATTTGTGAGTGACAGCTTATTTTAAAACAAGAGGTCTTTCTTCTTCTTCTTCGAGTGAGTGACATCTTAAATTTAACAAAATATCTTCCTAGTAAGAGTGACGGCTTAGAGTTAAAAAAAGACAGAGTGGACGTGAAGATGGTGATTTCCTACGCGTAGCTTAGATTTGGCACAAGGCCGAAACTATGGGATACTTAGTGAGGATCGAACATATTACTCAATTGTAATGACTCTAGCGAGATAAGCTTGCTAACCATTCACCACCTGGAGGTGCCCAAGTCGACGTGAAGATGAGAGTGGAAATAAGAAGTTGATAAAATATTTGCACTTCAACATCGAATGAGAATTTAGATACAAAAATATAAAAGTCACAATGAATACATTTCATAAAAGTCTCATGATTAAATTTTGAAAATATGTGAAGTTTATTTTTTATTCGCATTTTTATTTGATTTACTTTAACCTGGTGAAGTCGTTTAAAATCAGCGATACGCATTGAAATATATCATTTAAGAAAATTTCCTTTATTTCTAAAGAGTGTCACACAATGTTTTACATCTCTGCTAATTTACGAAAAAATTCAACATTACAAATGGTCGTCTACTACACTAAGAATTCTGGGTTATTTACTTGTTATTATCCAGGCTCATTTCGATTTCTACTCTTTTCCGCTGCTTTCAATGAGCACATTCCTATTATCCTGGGCTATATAGCTATATAGTTGTTTTATATTAAATGTAGTCAAAGCTTTCGACTCCCCTAAGTCATCATCAGGATAGATAGAGACAATTGGTAAGTTTCTCCCGAAATTAACTTCGAACAATTTCTGACAGAATTTCATCCTTGTTTGAGAAAAATATTTATTTGGAAAAGTTGATCATTAAAATTAATCGACTTTTGGGTGGCAACTAGACTAGGAAAAGGAAAGCAGAATTTGAACTAGCCTGGAAAGTGTTGGGTTCCATCAGATTAGCTTGCCCAGGAAACGCTGCTTCTGCAACGCTTGCAGTACATGCGGTGCTCCTACGACGCTAGTGGCTTACAGGACTCATATTATACAAAGATTTGTTATCACAGAACATAAATACCGACTTGAAAAAACAACAGAGAATTTTTTCCTTCGACCTTAAGGAAACCTTTCATGACAACATATCAGAAGGGAGCATTGGAAATATATATATATATAATATGCACCTGATGATTGCATAGTTCATGGAACTCCGAGTCGTGTTAAAGACGTAGGATAATATGTATATTTATTAATATATAAGTTATAGTTCTTTTATGTAACGTTGATCACTGTTCTGTTAAAACCAGAAAAAATATCTAGTTATGTATGTGGGTGTGTGCCTTCGTGTAAACCTATATGTAATTTATGATATATATATATATATATATATACATATATATATATATATATATATATATATATATATATATATATATTAAATACAAAAAAGAAATACCATGTAAGTAACATCCCAAGAAAACTTTCCTATTAATGTTAATTTTATTAATATTAAAAATGATCCAGGTGAGGGCTATTTAGAGAGCCAAATATGTATATTTTAACAAATAAACTTCGAATACTACATTCGTTGTATGACTATTTCGGCGAGAAACAATCTCGCTTCCTCAGCAACGATCAAAAACAAAATTTTATTGCAAAAATTCACATAACGGAAGGTTACTGAAGATAATTCTATACACAGGAAATTTACATTAAAAATTAAAAAAAAATAATAAAATAAAATAAAGGGAGGGAAAGTTAAGAAAGAAAATAAATTAAGTTAAAAATTTGTCGTCCAGACATTGATACAGAGTAGGGAACAAAGAGAAAAATGAGACAGAGAAAGGGATTCAAGTTACCATTATAAAAGAAGACATTTAGATTACGTCTGTATTAAAAGGATGTGCGTTGTGGTAAAGTGGATATCTGCTCGGAACGAGAAACCGGGGAGCCGAGTTCGAATTCCAGTTGAATCCATTGTATTCACTTACGCGCAAATACCCTTGGGAAAGGTATTAATCCGTCTCTTCCTTCTAGTTATGGGTTAAATAGCAGGACAGATTGGGTTCTATAGCCTTGGGTGGCAACCACTCTACCGCAGAAAGCAATGGCAACCTACTGCGGGATAATCTTCTGCCCAGCCAGTTATGTCTCTTTCGAGACATGATCGCCAAGCGTGTATCACGTATGGCACTTAACTGACTGACTGTATTAAAAAAAAATAGACCCACTCTAATATAATTTTACCCCATTTTTATTCTATTAGTAAAATTTAAACCTACAACAATAATCAGACCATATTAATTTAAACAAAAACTGTTTTAGATAAAATTTTAAGAGCTGAATGTTACAATGTCATCCGTTTCTCTACTTCTCTCTTTTCTTTTTTACTTTTCTTTTTTCTTTTTATGTAGCTATCCCTTAATAACCGGGTTATAAACAGATGAGAATACCGAGAATGGGGATGGAGGGGATGGAGAAAAGAGCTTGAGAGAATGGATACGAGTTAGTGAGATAAGAGATGTCTATTGACGCTTACATTTAAATTCCTGGGGTTTGTAGCTGTCGGGGAAGCAAGTATATGGAAGGGAATTCCACAGGCGGGAAGTGCGAGAAAAGAAGCTGTTAGAGTAGAAATTGCGGTTACATTTTATCGGTTTCACTGTAAAAGGGTGGGACCTAGTTGCTAGTCTAGTAATTCGAGTAAATTCATACATAGCTGTCACTAGCGAGCTAAGTTCATTGGAGCAGAACTCGTAAAAGTATTTATGGAAGAGGCACAGGGAAGCCACGTCACGTCGGTGAGAGAGCGACTGCAGCCGAGCTGCCAAGTCGGTATCGATCACATTACAGATTTTCCGTTGGATTTTGTCAAGAACCCCGAGGGGCACCCGGCCAGATGTGGAAGCAGTATTCAATACACAGGCGGATGAGAAAGGCATGTTGGATTAAATAAATTGCAAACATTGTGTCTGCTTATTTCTAATAAAATTCTTTCGTACTCATGGATAATATTTCGTATTATAACTGAAAAATATAAAAAATGCGCTGTAAGTTTGACAGATGATTTTATTATTCATTTCTTGATGTTTCCAAGTACTTTCTATCTTCTTCCGCGATCATCCTCAGGGGTTTGAATTGTGGTATATATAAATTCAAAATGACACTATAGAAAAATATAAATATTGCTATATCATTTTGTATCTGGTGTATTTATTTATTGATAAGGATAAATTAATAAGGAAGGAAATAAGCTCAAATTTTGCCAAAATATTGCACAAGTACTATGAAAAAATAATTATCATCACGGTCAAAATCTGCATGGTTAGTGAATTTAAATTTGTCGTTTAAGACCTATTAAGGATTTGTGTGATAAAGAGGCGGGTTTATATGACGTACATACCTAAAGTCAGTATGTTCTGAAAATCTCTTAACACGACCCAGAAAACCTCCTAAAATATATTTGATGCTTGTTCACATTTTTGAAAGTTGGCGGAACCTATAATTTTTTCAGCAAGTAAAAAATTTCCCATAAAATCATAGAATTGTGGTTGAATATTGTGACTAGCCTAATGGATAAGATGTTAGCAATGAACACCGGCAAAATTGTGCAGAGTATCATCATTTCTCAACAGGGCGAAAGACAAGTACAATAAAGATACAAAAAAAAACAAAAAAAAACAAAACAAAACAAAACAAAAAAAAGTAGTAATTTAGGGACGGAACATCAATCAGTCGCAAAAAATTTTATATAATAAATAATTATAAAATGCCATTATATACATAATCATATAATTAAATTTGTTTTTTAATTGAAAATCAAATTTAATTATTTGATTATATTATGCTCTACAATATTTATATATGTGTGATTTACAGTTGGGACTTTACCTTCCTTTATTTTACTAAACGCATTGTGACAGCCTTCAAGACCTAACCATATATATATAAATATATATATATATATATATACATATATATATATATATATATAAGAGAGTTTCGGGAAGAAGACAGATATTTATTATGTTTAACTTAGTTTAACAAGGTTAAATGAAGGTTCATATAAGAGTATTAACAAGTTCTTCCTAGAATTAATATTCTTTTGCTTAGCTACGAAATACAGATTTTTAGAGGTAGGTTCAACAGAGAACTTCTCAGCTACCTTCTTCCTCTCTCACTCTGTGCGTGTATATATATATATATATATATATATATATATATATATATATATATGTGTGTGTGTGTGTGTGTGTGTGTGTGTGTGTGTGTGTGTGTGTGTTTGTTTGTGTGTGTGTGTGTGCGTGTGTGTATGTATATATATATGCGTGTGTGTATGATCGAGAGGGATAGAGAGAGAAAGAGAGGGAGACAGAGAAAGAATCGACTTGTGATGAAAATACAGAAAAAGAAAGGCTAAACACATAAAATTTGGAAAATGCATGGAAGTTAATTCCGATGAATATAGATATAGTAAATCAAGAGACATCTATTCGCAGACGGATATTATGAGAACGCGGTGTATTTATGCTTTAACTGTGGAGACACGCATGAGTGTCTTTTTGTATGCAAAGGTGAGAAGAAAAAAAAACAGGACAAATACGCATAATAAAAATTTGAATGTAGGTTAAATCATGTACTGATTAGGTACATATTTCCACCAACTGTGTTGGGTGCATGCTTATATAGACACGCACATCTGAATTATAAAGAGTAAAAACAAGAAATGATAAAAATATATAATAACGCTGATAAAAGGAAACACAGTACCATTTTGTTAACCAAATAAGTTCAATTTCCAAATATATTAATATTTTACAGTGAATATTGTGTACCGGCTAATGTGATAAATTAAAAAAAATCAGTTATTGAAATCCCAACCTTTAAAATTGTTACTGAAGCTAGAGATATCACGTTATAATTTCAGCCACTAGACGGATAGGAGAAATATAACAAACATAGATAAATAAATAAAAGTTAAAATGAAATAAATACAAGGAGAAAATAGGAAAGCAAAGATAGAAAAGAGTTCTATAGAGAACAGGAGAAAAACAAAAACAGCTAATATATATAAGAAAGAATGGCAGATAGATAGAGATTAACGGAATGACATATGTATATATATATATATATATATATATATATATATATATATATGAAATTATTTGTTTGAACATTATTTTTTATCGATAGCCGTATTTAAGTAGATATTCTGTTTTATAATCAAACAATATATATATTTATTTCTACCGGCCTGATTATTTCCGATAATTTTTTTTTAATAATTTATGTATATTTCCGTAATATATATATATATATATATATATATATATATATATATATATATATGAAACGAATGGTAGATACTCTTGTGAAAACTTCTGGCGTTTAGAAACGAGCATGTGAAAAGATCACGTAGAAAAGTAGCGTGCATTGTACAAAATTACATACACACACACATACACGCGCACACATATTCACGTACACAAAAGCAAGAAAAAACGTTATGCACACTAACAGATATGCACAAACATTGGTAAATAGTAAAATGGCAAGGGACCATCAGCAAGCCGAAATGGGGGAGGGGGTATAAAAATAGAAAAAACGAACGAAGGGAAAGAAGAATAAATAAAAATATTAAAGAGACACTAATCACAAGGGGTCAGGTAATGACCCAGCTCCAATGTGGCGTTCGATACACCGTCGGCCACTCCCTGATTCGCTCTACTCCACCGTCGTTTCCCTCCACATATGCCCATATATGGTAATATTCCGCTCCAACCACCTCAGGACGTTCTCTGACGATGGGTCGGCTGTGTGCGCAGCAGCAGCAGTGACCGTAGTACAGAGGTCATGCTTATCGATCAGTGGTCAGAGGTCAACGTTCAACCGGCAACTTCACAGCATTCCATATCTCTATATCCGACTAGTGCGAGAACGAAAAAGAAACACATGGTTTTACATTCCTGTTTTAGAAAATCATTTGCAGTGGGTGGGTGGTTGGCTTTTATAGTAGAAATTATTAGTCTTTGATTATTACTAGAAATATTTGATTTGATTTGTAGTCTAATCGCATATCTTCTTTCTTTTTGTTATACGTACAATATAGTTCAATATACAAATCGAATCAATGGTGTTCATTTTGCTTATCATAAATATTAGAACTCCTACTAATGATAATAATGTAATTATTGTGATTTCTTTTAAGATGATTAATATTTCTAATGCCTGTTGGGCATATGTCGGGCTACAGTATCTGTATGAGGGATTCAAGGCCTGAGGTTAAACAAGGCCATGTTAGTGAGGTTGATAACACCACACCCTTCGCATGGAAAGAAGACCTTGACATCAAACAAGGACAAGGAGACTTATTCGTGTTTCGCTCTCTGTATAAGTTTTGCACACATGATTACCACGTGGTATAAACGATGATAATAAATTCGGAGAATTATTATAGCCGTTATTAGATCAGTATAATATTCAAGTATACATATTTGAACAGGACAATTTTTATAATTGGTACCGGTTATAAAAGACGCGTTATAGTTTCAGCAGAGGATTTCCTGCCGACCAAGTGATATTGACATTCAAAATAATACAATTCTTCCTCAATGTCATTGCAAATAAATGATATAATTTTTATAGTATCGCTTTTCATGTTAAATTTTGAATCATTGTTATTACTAACAAAATTAAAATTGTTCGTGTAGAACTCTAGAGATTTTAAACGCTAAGCAACTTTATGTCCTAAATAATTCAGCAATTTCTTTTTTTTTTTTTTTACTATTGTTTTTCTGTAATCAATTACCAGTGTCCAGACTGGTAATTGATAATACTTCTGTTACTAAAATAATAACTATCTTTAATGTTTTTTTCTTTATATGGAAATGCACAAACATATTTCTAGGCATGATAAAAATATATACTAACGCTGATAAATCAATAAGTCTATATCAGCATTAAATTATTAGCTGGTTTTTTATCCGAAATGTTCACTCGATAATGTTCGAAATAAATACAAGGATAAGAAAGGATACTATATTGAAAATTAAACATTTATTGTATATAATCAATGTGCTCATTTAGCTTACGAATCTATTGCTATGTCCCCATGCATGCATGAGTACGTGCGCACACATTATTTTTTTCTGTGGTGACTAAAAATCTTAGATATATTAAGTTGATATTAGTTACTTCAACACTTTCACACCAGGAGGATCTCTTTTTTTAAAATGTTGCCCCATGTCAATGTGCATCATCAGATACAATAGGCGACAACTTGAAGATCTTAAAATACAAAATAAGATAATTAATGATGTATAGCATTTCTTACATGAAGTGGTATGGTATGTTTCAAACTTTGGAAAGGTCGATCGAAAATTGTTTTATATTATTAAATGATATGAAAGAGAAAGTGAAAGTAGGTTGGTTGAATATGCTACTGTTTGTAATGTCTATTGTGTGACGCTGAGTGTAAAAGAGGGACAAAGTGACAGCGTCAAGGAAAAGAAGATTGTAGTTGCAGAATTAGGTATGAGAATTTGGGGTTGGGTGGGTCTAAATCTAGGAAGAGGATACAAAAGAACGAAACCTATAAAAGAATTTGTAAAATGCGGTGTGTAGGGGAGGTGTACGTGCATACGTGTGTGCACGAGAGAGGGAGAGAGAGAAAGAGAGAAAGAAAGAGATAGGTAGAGAGAGATAGAAAGGTATAGAGAGAAAAGCATAAAAGGAGAAAAAGCAAATAATCAGTTATGAAAATCGGTGTATTGAACACACATACACAGTGGAGAATGGAATCCACAGGCCCTCTTTTGTTCATAAGGAAATATTTAAGGCATCCACACATACGCGGGCACGCAAGCATACACGCACATATGTGAGCATGTATAAGTCACATTCATATAATCACTAATATACTATAAATCAAATCTTTACATACAATAAACACATTTTTACACACTCTCTTTATCAGGTACAAGTAATTACACACGCTGACGTACGTGTGTGTGCATTTATACACTATCAGCTACAAAACATTTGAGAAAAATAGGTGTACTGCACTATGCATACAAGCACAGATACCTGAGTGAATGTACATGAATAATATAGAAACAAATGCTCACTTACACGCATATATACAGACTGACGAGTATGCACACAAAATATTTTTACAAGCAAATCCACACATGCGCTTCCACAGATTTGCATGTATAATCTAAAGCAGAATTTTACAAATTGGTGAAAAATCAAATGAAATGTGATAAAAGCAATGAATAGAGTCATTTGAATGACTCGCGGCACAGTAAATCCCTGAATGAAGAAAGAAAAAAATGTAATAATTACTAAAAGTATTCAAAGAAAACAGAGTTTGGAATCATTAACGAATAGCAGGCATTGTTTATCATTTTATTTAGTTTATAAACCGCGACGAAGAAAAAGAAATTGACAAAACTAAAATAGAAAATAGAAGATGAAATGAACAAATAATGGTGCAAGCAGAAAAAGAAAAAAATATTCTTCTGAAAAAAATAGAGGAAATCGGTAAATTGTTAAAACTTAGTCAGATCAGATCAAGCAAGTTGAACGTAGTACAGTTTGGATAGAGTGGAAAAAGCGAGAAAATATCAAAGTAGCAGAAACTGGGAATTGGCAACTGATAGAATAGAAAATCGAAAACTAAGTTAAGTTTCTTATATTACAACTACTACTACTAATAATAATAATAATAGTAATACGAATACTACTAATAATAACATGCAGAAACTAAAAATATTTTTTGTAAAATAAAATGTAGCAATAATAACATTTGTAAAAAAAATTATATCATTTTTTTATAAATATGGAATGTGGGAGAAACATCTCTCTCTCTCTCTCTCTCTCTCTCTCTCTCTCTCTCTCTCTCTGTAAGAATACTGGAAAAATTAAATTAAAAAAATTATAAAATCTTCCTTGTCAGTCGTTTTTAACGAAATATGTTTTTACATATATATATATATATATATATATATTTTAATCGTATCACCCCGAGCAAGGCGTAACGCCACTGATGTGCAGGGGGCTACGTAATAGT